>MNCI01023383.1:205869-223860 GCA_015680685.1 Gnetum montanum | reverse complement strand
CCCCCCCCCTCGTGTTGGTTGGGGGGGCAAATCTTTTATAAGTGAGAAATTTTTCTAGAACAAGACAAAGAAGAAAAATGAGAACTTATAATGCAGAAGAAAACCTTTTTAAATATGCTTGGGATATTCTTAAAGGGAAAATAATTTTAAAAGTTGGCCACTGAAGTCATTTCACTACTTTAACATGATATCACAGGATGCTTGCACTAAGTTGATTGTATAAATGCATGCAATTCAACAAGGCTCATATAGATGAACCTTGAAAGTTTTCATGCCCACTTGCACACAAAAGGTTGAAAGTTGGATATATATATCATCAACAACAATGCTAGATAATGTAAGGTTATTAGGATCTACCCCTTAATGCTAAGGATATATGCTTGCAGGCTGAATGCTGACAAGGGAAGACAGAAAGTTACTAAGATCTACCCTTCAAGGAAAATAACCTTCAGTTTCTAAATAATATCATGAACAATCTACAAGATGGTTTCTTATCTGAAATTAAAAGATATCATGTACAACTTGAAATGGTCAAGTATCAATCAAATCTAGGCACATCAACATGCATCTAATTCTGTTATGAAAGTCCAAACATGACAAACAGTGTGTTTGGAAATTCTCAAGCATTCTCCATGAAAATTTACTAAATTTTATATAATATAAACATTTCAATAATTGAAATAATTAGTATATAATAGGACTTGATTAGTTTTTTAATAATTAAATCCTAATTTTGTACATATCACAAATTCATGGGATAAGGCTAAGAGGATGTTTTGCACTACATGAACATATTTTAAAATTAAAGAGAAAATGGTATATGTATTGAATTCCTCCATAAACATAAAACTGCCTTGTGTAAAATTAGTTACCTCAATGGCATTTTTCAATAACCAATCATCCTCCACAGTCCAGGCACTAAAATCACTAGAATCAATTTCTGACATTATGATAACTCAAATAGTTTTGGCTTTCCAATGCGTAGAGTTCCCGCCATCAATTTATAGTGGAAAGTAAACAAGTTGGTGGACCATATCCTTCTGTATGCTGACATAAATATTGCAGCATTCGTTAGTAATTGCAATCAAAAATAAATAAATGACAAGTTATCATCATCCTGTTCTTATCCCTACAATAAGGGGTCCACTATAAATAAATAAATAATGAGTACAATGCAAAATGTCGTTAAATAAGACAAACAGGAAACGCAACAAAGAAAGAAACTAAGGTTTCAAGGAAGCATTAAAAAATAAACACAAAAACGAAAACGAAAACAAAAATTCTAATTGGAAATATTACGTTATATACCCTAAGTGTTACCAACCCATTGGAACGATTGGGGCCCCTACCTCACTTCACCGGATCTCAACTTAAAAGTAAGGAAAAATAAATAGGGCCAAAATTGTGTTCTTTTTATGAATGTCTGAGTGGTTTTCATATGCATTGTACAACTTCAATAAAACAAACAGAGTGCACAGCTACAATTTCACTTCGCTAAGATAATTAAAATTTTTCGGCATGAACCCAAAATGTTTTAATAGGGATAATGTCTACCACACTTCTTAATTCACAATAACAGAAACCTCGCTGTTAATAATTCAGTGTGCGAAGACCGTAAACCCACATACAACGATTTGCCCAGCACAAAAATGGATAATTTGAAAATATATTGCAGAACCAGAAAAACCTGGTCGGAAGAACACGACTGTTTTCCGCAGCTAAAACCCTAGCAGTTAAAAACCCCTCATGACCAATATCCTGCAAGAATGTTGAAGTAAGAAAAAAATTCGTAAAAATAATTTCGATACAACCTGTCATGCCATCGTTGCTGGTGTGAATTCAAAGTATGATCCCAGAGAAGTGCCAGAGCAGCATGAAACATAAGGTATAAAGCTGTCACAGTAGGAGCTAGAGATCAACTAAGCTCAACAGCAGCAGAGGGTACTTCAAACCCAAATCCAAAATCAAATCCAAACGCAAATCCGAATGCAGCGAGCTTGTCCAGCTGCCCGTCCTTTCACCTTTTTGACAATTGGTCGTGCCTTTTTACGGGAGATGATTTCTAGAACTGTTAATAATAAATAATAATCAGATTGGTGAAGAAAAAGCGTACAGAAGAAGATACCCATAATGAAATGAAAATGTTTTTCTTAATATATATTAATTTATTTATAAGGAAAAGGTCACGTTTACTTCCTCTACCCCTAGTGGTTTGGGTCTTGGCCTGGCAACCTTAGGACATAGGTTTAATTTTCTGAGATGGCACTTAGTTATAAACTTTTATAAATCTTGGGGTGTACCTATCTTTTACTTATTTTGGGTTCCAACACCCCATCTACTTAGAACATGCCCTTAGGCTATCAGCATAGCATATGCAAATGAATGCTGGTACTAGGCTTTGAACCACAATGCGAGCTAACCAACCAACCAACTCTTTACGCTATAAACTAAAATGTTAAAATATTGTTGTACTTGGACATTTTATTTTAGGTTTTTTGTTAAGATTTCATGGTAATTCACATTTTATTTTATTTATTACAAAAACTCACCTTAATAGCAACCAAATTAAAAAAATTAACATGGGTTCCTTATGGAGATAAAAAAAGACTAGGGACACCAATTAAATGATGAGTTGTTAGTTTAGTAGTAGGACTTTTGATATAGATACTCCAAATTATGGGTTTGATTCTAATAACAAAAGTTGATTACCATAGCTAAATCATTATTTCATTTTGTTGTATAATATTTTCTTTTTCTTTTCTTTTCTTGTTTTTTTTTTTTTTTTGTTGGAGAGGAACGATCATTGATCTTCCAAGTTGGTGTTAGGCATTTAACCTAGCACATTTGGGTGTGAGTGAACCAACTAAGCTACAATTGGGACTCTTAGTGTGATTTTGTTTTTATCTTAAAGATTAGAGTTTCATTCCTTTAAAACAATGATACCTTAAGGTTAGTGAATGGTTAAGATTTGATAAAATCTGCACAACTTAACAAGGATAGTATCGCAAAAGAAACGTATATAACAATGGGCTATTAAATATTCATTTGGAATGATGAATTCAAAATGTTTGGAAAATTGTTTAAAATAAGGTATTGAAGAGATCTTAAAATAAACCATAAGGTCATAAATTGAAGTTCTTAAATTTTATGTTTTTCAATAGATCTTATATTTTTTTTCATGAATCTGAAGTTTCTTCAACAAATTAGATTTTTTTTAGTAGAATTGATATTTCTCTACCGAATCTATTTTGAATTACATGCACTATTGCTAGATTCAATAAGTGATCCTTCAAGCGAATCCACCGCTTCTTTGCCATTCTACAAGTTACCTAATGATTTATATGAATCTATTACTTAAGAAATTTCTAAAATCTATGTTTTTGTGCAAACTTTGGGTTATTTACCTCATTTTCAAGTTTTTTTGAGTCATTTAAATATAGTTTGGAAAGATTAAGGATTAAATGTTGTCCATACATGTTATTCGTCAAACTCATGTTTGTTGGTAGAATTTGTTGATTTGTTAATGGTTTCTAAGGCCTTTAATATTGGTGTTTTCAATCATCATCATGCTTTATTAATAATTTAAATGTAAACTCTCTCTTTTAATCCAAAATCTCTTGAATTTCAAAGGGTTTCTTCTTTTATTAAATTGTTAAATCTTTCATTAAATTTTAAAAAAGTTGAAAATGATATTATCTCTTGAATTGGGCCAATCAAGCATTTTGAAACCCAACCTACATTTAGTGGTTTTTATAGAATTTGATATATGATTAAGGTGGATCTTGATTTGCTTAAGTGAGAAACTCTTTTTCGTGCTAACAAAATTGATTATGTGTAGAAGATTTCTTATTACAATCTTCTAAAATGTGTTACCATTGTCATCAAGAAGGTCATATGTTTGATTCATGCCTTTTTATACTATGAAAAAGACTATGCAAGCACATTAGCACCAAGTTACTACAAACACTACTAAGGTTTCTTTTACAAATATTGTATATCCTACTAAGGATAGCCTAACTTTTGAAACATTAGTAGAAACATAAGTAGAATATGAGAAATTTATTATTAGCTTGGTAAGTCTTAGCTTGGTAATCATAGGTCATAAGTTTCATTTCAATGGAAAGTATTGAGTTATAAATTTTAAAAATTGTATAAGGTTTTTTTTTTTTTTAATCACAAGGAGAGGGGTGTTGGACCTTGAAAATAATATTAATAATAAGAAAAGAAATTCAAAGTACATCATATGTTTAACACTAAATAGAAAATAGGAAATACAAAATTTTAAGGATGTCTACTCAGGTGTACAAACTTAGAATTGAAATGAAACAATGTTTTTAAAAATTGAGGAAATTGATTGTTAATAGGGAAAATGATCTCAATCTTGATAACATATGCATCACTTTCAATATTCATGCTTAAAATTAAATAGGTAAAAGAATTCAAGGTAGCAATAAAAAGCTTTGATAAAATATATACTTTTGTAGGAAAGGAAGATTCAATAGAAAATGGCAACATAAATTATTTAATAAATTGTCTATTACAATTGCTCTCAAGTCAAGATTCTTTGTCATTAGTGTTAGTCTACTTATTAATAAAAGGTTTAATCTTTGAGTTAATAGTATTTTTATCATACAAGGAAAAATTTTCCTTACGAGCTATCTATTTAGACTAATCAATACTTTCTATATAAAAAAATATTTATAGAAGCTTTAATCTTTTATACTTTATTCACCATCATTTGATCATTTTTATTATTGTTGATAACTTGATTTTTCATATCTTCAATTCTATATTGTTTTTTTCTATCCTCAACTTTAACACATTTTTTCTTTTCCTCAACAATTCTTTTCTTTACTAGAAAAGTACAAGCATTAACCAAATGTCCTTCATGATGATAATAGTTCCAAAAATTAGGAATATTATAATATGTGATTGGCTAAATATAAGTCTTCTTGCCTACTTGTAATACCAATTCCTTTTTATAGTTAAGAAGATTAATTTCAACAAAAAAATGTCTCAAAGAACTAAATGGTGTGGAAATACATTTCATATGCTTGATAGGACCAAAAAGATAAACAATCTATATCTCAACTCTATGAAAAATTAGTGGAATATTAAATAACTCAACAAAACATGAAGCTTTAGAATATTCTTTAGATTTGACATTAAAATCTAGAGTCTACTTACAAATGATCAAGACTACATGATTATGTATAAATGACCCTATATCTAAGACACACTGCACCATTAAAGCATTGTTGAGCTCAAGAAGCAGGAAAAAATGAGAATAATACTTGGTATGAATGACTTGAATGTCATGTTTTTGCATCACATCATTTAATTGTAAAGCAAAACTTCAATTAAAAGGAAGGTACTACAAAATTTGAATGAACACATATCAAGATGTAAAATCAGTTACCAGTAACCCATATACTTGACTATGAAAGATAAAATCATATGTTGTAGTTGAATCAATATTAGTAGAAAAAGGTGTCTCAAATTTTTTATTCACTAGCTAGTAAATATGCATTATTAGAATTAATAGAATTCCTTACATCAATCGAAGAAGTAGAAATTTTTGCATTAATTAAATAAATTTGAGATCATTTAGAATCTCCCACCCATGGGAGAATTCTAAAGAGGTAAAATCCATTGGAGAGAAATTAGATCCAATGGAAAAAATTAAATTTGCTAGAGAAACATCAAATTCACTAGAGAAAAATCAAATCCAATTTATGAAGGAAATTTGAAATAGGTCTAATAGACCCAAGGGGTCTCAGTGGACATAAGTAAAAAAATTTTAATTTTAGTTTCATTCTTAAAATTTTATAAAATAGATTTCTTTTAAAAAAATAGCAAATCTTAAATAAAACTTTTATGAGTTACATAAACTATCAATACTATTTTTAGGTTGTTATATAGAAGTGTTTGGATTACATGAATATTGGACATATTTGTATAAATAACATTAAGATAAATGTCATTATTTCTTATAATGTCCTGCATTTGAGTAAATTAGACATATATGTAATAATGTAGTTACAAATTTGGTTGATTTGATCCAAATGTTACCTGGAACACTTGGTAATTTTCTTAATGATTTTTTAAAAGCTCATAGCATTTATATTTCTACTATCTAATAGATCTAGAGGGTCTATGAATGTAATAAAACTTTTAGTTTTAGTATTCAAGTTGCATTACTACTAACATGTTTTGCATAACTGAATTTGTTTAATAGATCCTTTGAATCTTTATAGACATAATTAAACTTCAGCTCAATTTTGTTTAAAATCTATTAGTCCAAATTGAATTGTTACTACAAATGTCTAATTATTGTGACAAACCTATCTTCTTACTCTTCCACTATGTATGCATGGTTTCCATAAATCTAGTCTCCTTAGGTATGTTATGAATGTTTAATTCATCATCACCCAAGCCTTATCCCAAAAAAATGAGATTAGCTAGCTATGAATGCTTAATTACTTGATGAAAATGACTTTATCTACTTCCTTTATAATGCTCAAATAATTTTCATGACAAATCTAATTTCTCTCATTTGATTATGAACCATTAATTTTCTTAATAAAATTGACACAACTTACATGGGCCACCTCCTTGATCCGCCCACCCTCTCTTTCACATACACATTATGTTTGTTACATTGGCCTCTCAAATTCCATTATTAATATCTAATTCATAAGCTTGATATTTGTCTACCTAATCATATAGTCATTGAATGTATATTTGATGGGGTTTTGGAGCCCCACCACNCCCCCCCCCCCCCCCCCCCAAAAAAAAAAAAAACAAGAATACTATAAAAATCTTATATCATCAAAGAGAGTCTAAAGAAAAGCTTAGCAGTTTTGGAAATGTCTTTTCAAGGTTTCATCTTTACAACCAACTCTAGAAAACCTCCACTCTAGGATAGGAAAGGATCAATCCTTACCCTTACTTAGAAGTGCTTTCATGGATTTTCACTTATTACTAAAGGGTTTTTTATAAAGAGAAAGATAAAACTCTTTACAAAGAAAAAAGAATACATCAATTAGAGACAAACAATAGATAGCAACAAAAGCTGAAAACTTTCCATCCTTGAGCCTCCAAAATAAAAAGAAATTAACACTATAGATAATAAGTTAATTGTTTAGCTTTCACTAGGAGTTTTTTTACTTGAAGTTGTAGCTAAAAAGCGACATCTTTGAGAATTTGATATATGATCCCTAAAGAAAGGTCATAGTTATGCTCTTGCTACTAGAAAACAACTGTACAACAAAGCTTCCAAATAGAGTAGAAAAAAAAGGGGCGAAGGCAATGCCAAATGTAAAGAAATGAAGTAGACAAAGCAAAATGATCATTAAGAATGACTTCATTAATGCTTGGTTGAAAGTTATTACAAATTATGGATGTCTATTTTCAAGAAAAAAAACATGAAAATATAAGTCTTCACTTCTACAAAGAGAACATTGGGAAGATACATTTCTCATATGTTTAAGACGAGTGCTAATAGGAAGACCTTAATGAATAAGACACCCTAAAAAATATGAATCTTAAGAAATGTATATTTTCACTATGTATCTAAGTGGTAAAGACTCTTAATTTAAAAGCTTAATTTGGGGGGTTTGATTCTAGTGGGCAATGCTAAGTTATAAAGTTTTGAATTGGACAATGTATCTTAGGGTGTATCTATATTACAATTATTTTAGGTTCCAATTATTGACCTTTTGGTATGCCAAAACCTTAAGGAAAATGGAGAACAAAGAATGTTTGTTGTGGATGATGTGTTTATAGGTCATGAATAAGAACTCAAGAAAATGAAATCTACAATAGGTTATCAAAATGGAGACTTCATAGGCAAGATGAGAGCATGGACATAGATGGATGAAAATGAAGACTACAAACCAAATGAAGATGCTCTAAGGATTGGGAAGAAGCCAAATCAATGAAAGAAAGCCTTAGCAACCAAAGCTTAATAGCTAAGGAGACGTCTTAGTTGAGAAGAATGAATTCACAGGAAGACGTCTTTAAGAAATAGGAGACGACCCCATTGCAGAGTAGATGTCTCCCAAGAGACGTCTCAACTTCGAAAGAGACATCTACACTAGCCATTGGGTATCCTTTGTACAAATTTTGAGGTGTTTTTGGAAACTCTGAAGCTATAAGAAAATACCAAATTCTTGGGCATTGTACAAACATTGTTAACATCAAAGTTATCATTTTCTATTTTATGTCGTTGAACTTGTGTACTTCATTTGTCACATCATTTGCTTGATTGTTTGTAGAACTGTGCTTCAAAGTACAAGGACTTGTAATTTGTGTTACACTCTTTCCTTGTTTTTCTTTCTCTTTCTTTGTTACCCTCAAGGGTTGATGTGCTTCTTGTGAGAAAGCATCCCTTTTGAGCTTGTCGGGATCTTGCAGAATTGAGTTATTTTGCAGCGCTAAAACATTCCAGAGTGGAGCTCAATTTCGTATAAGTCATGGGATCCTGTAAGCTGCATTTTGAGCTTGTTGGGACCTTTTAGGGTTGAGAGATTTTGTAGCGACAAAAATCTTTGTAGAAAAGCTCAAATATTGTAAAGGTTATGGTGTTCTCTAAATCACATTTTAGAAGAAACAAAGTCAAGAGGTGTGCAAGGAATTTACCCTTCGAGTGTAGAGTACCCAAGTTGGGAAACCATGCAATTTTTGGTGTGTTTTGTGTGATAGGTTTGACTTAAAATTAGGGAACTTATTCAACCCCCCTTCTAAGTTCTTGATCCACACCAACATCCATTATGTGTACCCAAGTAGCATGTGTCTTAGCATATACATTAGAATTGAACCTTCCAATTATAGTTTCAAAGACATTGAATAAAATAATCATCCTTAGAAGTGAGTCTTTCCTCTTCTTTTTATATTCTATCTTTTCAACTATGGAAGGATTAGCATCTTTTTTAATAGTTTTAATGGTGTTTAATTTAGGAGGTTTAATGTCTTTTTTAGTAATTTCCTAGACATCATAAAGTTCAAGCAAACCTTTCATAATGCTACTCCATAGTTTGAAATCTTGAGTTTCCTTAAAAATAATAGGAGATCTGGCAATTTCTTTATTGTAACTCATGATGAAATAAATGATGAACCTTACTCTAATGCCAATTGATAGAGATTAAATAAAAGAAGGTAAATATCTTTGGATTCAATTGTCATGAAGTTTCTTGGCTTTTAAAATCTTAAAATTGCTAATGACCTTGTTCAAATATTAATGATTAATGATTGATACCAATAAATAGGAAATGTTGAATTAATGAAAATAAATTATTGATAATTTTCGCTAAGAGGCCAATTACCAACCTTGTCCAAAAGAGATCTTCTAGGTCAAGGTAAAATAATTTGATCATTATAAGGGTAAAGAGAACCTTTCTAATCATGGTAAAATAATTTTGGCCAAAAGGCTAACTACCAACCTCATTGAAGAAAGTTCTTCTCAGTCATGGTAAATAATTTTATTATGGTAATGAAGAGGTAAGCCTTTGATAAATCATGTTTTTCATACACTCCAATATCAGAGTAGTTGCGATATCAGGTACACAATATCGGGTATGCGATATTGTAGCCCAAAATGTGATATCATGCATTCGATATTGTAGGATTATTCCCAGGTCTACAAATACCATCCCCAGGCACATGATTGAGAGTAGTTTTTGATAGTCAAGTAGTGAAACTCTTGCACTTTGTTCATTTGAGAGTTAGAATATTTTCCAAGTGCTTGCAACAAGAGGTCTAAGTGTGAACGAATCTTTATTCAAGCATTGATGTACTTGAACACACCATTGTGTTGGCAATAAAGATGAACTCTTCGATTCATCCTTGTAGCACTTAAGACTTTCTTTCTTATGCATTTATATATTGTGATTTCATGCAATTTACATTAATGTTATTCATGTAGCAATTAATTTTGATTAATCAAGTAACTCATTAAAATACACAAGCATGACCCCTTCGAACATACGTATGACACTTGGTAGCTCAGAAACGGTTAGCGTTTGACAACCTAGCAGTGTTTACACAAAGTTTAGGATGTGTCCAGGAAGTGGGAATGGTTACTTGTGTTAGGCTAGATTAGATCATAGTTTTCTTAGCACTTAATCACTCCCACTTTCATTCTTGTTCTAGGCGAGGAAATTGATAAAACATAAAATAATAAAAATCTTATGCCTCAATCACACTTAACCATACAATTGCATTCCACAAGTGGGACTGGGAAAACAACGAACAGACAACACACATGCACTATTTAGCTTTAGTGTACTTGGTAATTAAAGTCTGCGGAATTCGATTAGATCACACGTGAATACTTGTGATTTGTATGGTTGGGTGTAGGGGTACCTCACCACTCATCATTGGTGTCATTGTCAGGGACTTTAGTTCTACGTGCGCTATCTAAACTGAGTGAAACTTAGTAACCTCGTTGTTGTTCGAACCCTAAAAGTCAAATCTTCTAAAAACAAAAATTATTATTACAATTAAATTGAATCTTAACTGCACACTACATAGAAATTTATTAACATAAAATGTCTTCTCATAAGACCCTTTCCCCACCCAGAGCAAGCGAAGTGCCTCAGCAATACCGGGTGGTATATGCTCATCCCGATGAGTATGTACTAGACTTCACCTTCATCTTACATCAAGATGAAATGCTGTAGTGGCACGACATGGAAGGCAACATTATGTTGCAACCCGATCGATTTGTTCTAGCAATGCTCCAGTTAATGCTTGCACAACATAGGCTTCAACATCTTCATGGAGATTACGAGATGCGAGATCCCAACTTAAGGGATTATCATCCCATTGAAGCACAAAGGTTAAGGGATCGTCAGCTGGAGCACCAACATGAGCTTGTGAAGGGCAAGGGGTCAAACACTTTTCCACCTTCGCTTGGTCCATTAGATGGAGGTGACCACTTCTTTGGTGATTCTCCTCTCTTTGACTTTGTTCAGGAGGCCCTCAACCAGAACGTGAAATCCATAATTCATAATCCAAGTTTTGGTCAGAATGGATCCAATGACAAAAATGGATCTGGAGGGGCAAGTCATGATAAGGAAGAAAAAGGAGATCATGATCGCGATCGTGGTAGCGATCATCAAAGGAAGAGTGATAGGCATCAGCGTGGAGCAAGTTCTCCTTCTTCTTCCCCTTCATCATCATCATCTTCTTCTTCATTTGGCTCAGATCATGGCTGTAGAGGGAATAACCATGATGGAGGTGACCGACGTAACTAGAACAAGAGAAGGGACTATTGGGATAGTCGCAACCGAAGGCATGGGCAATCCAGAGAGTCCCATCGCCATAAAAGAAGGGCTAGTAGAGAACATCATAGGCACCATCACCATGGCCTTGGTGAACCTCTACTTGCCACTCAGAGCATGTTAAACATTGTAGAGGTAGTGAGGATTCTAACAAGGCATGTAAAGGATAGTAGAATAAAGAGGCTAGACATGAACAACATCCCTCAGTTTGAGGGAGGCTACGATGTTGATCTACAAAATCATCTCTAGGCCTTCCAAAATGCATGCGCTTTGCAGAATATTAAGAATGACTGGTAGAAGTTGAAATTATTTCCAAAAACACTCATTAAGGAAGCAGAAAATTGGTACTGGTCCTTGGAGCTAGAATCAATCAAGCGGTGGAGTACAATATTGGAGTTGTTCAATGACAAATATCAAATGTAGTCCCAAGTGGCCAATCTGAGGAAGCAGATCCAAGGGTGAAAACAAGGAAACCATGAGCCCTTAGATGCCGCTATTGGCCGATACTACTCTCTATTGTATAAGTGTCCTGGCCATAGATACTCTTAGCTTGATTAACTTTGCCATATCATAGATGGATTGCAGTCTGAAATAAGGAAAACCCTTTACGTCTATGCCCAAGGGAGATTGATAGGGTTAAATGCCCATCAGATCCAAAAGTTAATTGAGCAGGTAGCCAAGGAGGAGGGAGAATTGCGAAAGTGAGAAAGTGCAAAGGAATATAGCAAGGACCCTTCTATCTGCAAAAGGGGGGGTTGATTTTGTGATAGTCAGGATGAGTTAACTAGAGATGAGGTGGTTAACCAAAAAACCTTGCTACTCCAAAAATTACAATATGAAATTACGACTAAGGTTGATCAATTATGGGAATCTATGGACAACAAGTTTCAAGCTATCTTAAAAATTGCTGAAGAGTCCAAGGGGCAAAGTGGTGAGTGTGAGCGTTGAAGATGTAAGGAAGATGAATGAGCCATATCTAAGGGTAAGGGTAAAATGGCTGCGATAAAGATGATTGCAGATAGTGACTCAAATGATGATGGTAGGTGTGATGTCTACTAGTATGAACATCCCAAGGGATGTTGTCCAATTATGTTAGACTTGTAGGAATCTAGGGTGTATGCCTTACACCCATGACTTGCATAAATGCAAACACCTAAAAGATTGCCTTATACACAAGGCAACGCTCAATAGTTCCACCAACCACAACATTTCTATCCAAGTGGAACTCCACTGCAACCCTACGAATTGTACCAACGGTGGCAACAACCACAATTGTGAGCCTTGGCACCTCTAAGATAGCAGTACCCTTATCGGTAACCAGATCCCTATGGTTACTATGTTCAGCAACCTTCATCTCTACGAGACTCTGGTTGTGTTTTTGCTTACCAACCTTACCACTATCCTCCTAAAGTGTACCAACCATCCTATCCAAGGAGGGATGCCACCTACTATACTCATGCTCCTCCTATTCCTACACCTACTCCTCCATCTCCTTCATAGCTACCACCTGCTCCATCCATGTAGGGTGAATTGCCTACCCAACCACAATAAAGAAACACTATGAGGGTGGTTAATCTGCAACCAGTTAACCAACCAGGTGGGTCATAAACACAATCAAAGAAAAGACCCTTCTTTCGACCTCACAATCCATCAAAGCCCTCAGACACAACAGTGGTTGGTAACCTTGCTCCTTCACCTTCCTCTGTCTCACCTTTATCTGAGTCCCCTTCAAACTAAAATCCCTCTCAAATCCATATTGTAATGTTGACCCATGCTGTATTTGATTGGATTCGAGTTGGTAACCTGCCCAGGAAGTTAGCTGAGCCTAGGAGTCCCCTAATACATTTGCAAATTGCTGAGAATGAGCCTTGTAAAGCTCTTCTTAACTCTGGTTTCTATGTTAATCTAATTTCACATGAGATGTACACAATGTGAAACCTTCCTCCCTTGAAGAAGAGTAACATTCGACTGAAACTAGTGGACCAATCCATCACTGTTCCATTGGGACTGGTAAAGGACATTGTAATCATCGTTTGTGGGTGGTCATAGCTCACCAACTTCCTAGTAATCAAGGTGGAGAACGGCAAGGGGTACTTCTCAATTATTATGGGAAGGGCATGGTTAAGCACCATTGATGCCAAAATGGGCATTACAGATCTTTCTTTGGAGATATCTAAAGAAAATGAATTTGGAAAGATTGATAAGAAGAGGATTCCATGTATCACGTACAATGATTTAGGGTGCCATTGTGTGGAAAAGTAAAGCAAACATCTATCTTTGCATGCAAGAAGTGTGCACTAGAAGCTGAAACCCAAAGATGTCTATACACAGCAGTCACAAAACAAGAAGGCACCTAGTGGTTGACAACTAATTCTAGCAGCAGTACATTATGCATGGAACCTACTGAGGGCCTAATGTATGAATATGTTGCAAATATGGATGAACTCAAGCAAGTTCATCACCAACTCTCTGAAGGAGTAAATGATGATGTCAATTGGGGAGAGTTGGAGATTCCTAATAATTTTAAACAAGAACCCCTTGAATTGAAGACACTACTAACTAGAATGGAGTATGTGTTCTTGAAAAATGGAAGGCTGGTCATTATTAATGCCAAGCTTGTTGCAGAACAAAAGAAAATGTTGATGAAGGCTATGGAAAAATGGTCAGTAGCCTTTGCCTGGTCATATTTTGAGCTCACTGGTATAGATCTAAGAGACATTGATTCCACCTTTAAGCTAAAATGATAACCACATCGACATTTGAATCTCAAATTAAAGAAAATTATCAAAGAGGAGATTGAACAACTCCTCAATGCGAGATTCATCTACTCTATTGTAGATAGTGAGTGGGTCAGTCCACTCATGATTGTTCCCAAGAAAGGAGGCAAATGATAGGTGTGCATCGACTTTCAACTGCTCAATATGGCAACTTTCAAGGATCATTTTCCATTGCCTTTTGTTGACCAAGTGCTGGACACCATTTCTGGGCATAGCTATTACAACTCTAGATGGTTAGAGTGGCTATAATCAAATCTAGATTACACCAGAGGACCAGGGAAAGACAACTTTCACAAGTCCTTAGGGACTTTTGCTTACCATCAGATGCCATTCAGTCTATGTAATGCCCTAGCCACATTTCAATGATTAGTCCTTAACATTTTCCAACAACAAATCAGTAGTAGGGTAGAAGTTTTCATGGATGAATTTTCTACCTATGGAGTTATGTTCGAGCAAAGCCCTGGACCGTCTTGAGTAGGTGTTGAGGAGATGTTTTGAAACAAACCTCCAACTCAATTGGTAAAAGAGCCATCTTATGGTCTAGAAAGGCATAGTCTTGGGGCACCGTATCTCAAAAATAGGAATTGAGGTGGACCCTGAAAAAATAAGGGTCATCCAAGGAAGAACCCGTCAACTCGAAATAGTTGAAGAAGTGAAATCATTCCTTGGTCATACAGGCTACTACTGACATTTCATCGAGAATTTCTCCAAAATTGCCAAGCCATTGGTGGAGTTAATAAAGAAGGATGCATTGTTTGTCTAGACCCCTGCATGTGAAATAGTATTTCAGCAATTCAAGTAGAAGCTTGTTAAAACCCCAATTCTACAAGCACTTGATTGGTTCAGATCATTTCATGTGATAACTAATGCATCAAATTATGCTTTGGGGGTAGTGCTTACACAAATGGATGATCAAAAATGTCTATATTACATTCACTGTGCAAGCCGAAGTATTGCAAGTGCACAGCTAAATTACACCACCACAGAAAATAAATTGATGGCAGTGGTGTTTGCATTACAGAAGTTCAGGTGCTATGTGCTTGGCTATAAAGTGTTCATGCACACAGATCATAGCACCATTCGGTTTTTGATGAAGAAACCAATGGTGAGCCCCCATGTCATACGGTGGCTTGTGATTTGCAAGAGTTTGATCTCACGATGGTAGATTGAAAAGGTGTGGAGAATGTGGTCACTGACCACTTATCATGGCTAAGATGGGATGACAAGGAGAAAGAGAGCCCCGTATCTGATCAGTTCCTTGACGAATCTCTCCTTGCAGGGGCTATTAAGTCACAAATGCCCAATGAACCAAAATGATGTGACACCCTCCTCACTTATTTGCTCAAGCAAGAACTACTGCAAGGGCTAGACACCAAAAAGAAATAATAGTTTTTTCACCAGGTCAAGCATTTCATGGAAATTAATGGAAACCTTTACAAAGTCTGTCTTGATGGCCTGGTATGCTAGTGTGTC
Organism: Gnetum montanum; assembly: GCA_015680685.1. Taxonomy (NCBI): domain Eukaryota; kingdom Viridiplantae; phylum Streptophyta; class Gnetopsida; order Gnetales; family Gnetaceae; genus Gnetum; species Gnetum montanum. Next base: position 208,325 of record MNCI01023383.1, on the reverse strand, counting down.
CCTGACATGAATCAACTACACGTTCTCTAGGATTCTCATGAAGGCCCTTGTGGGGGCCATTATGCAGGAAGATGCATGGCCATAAAAATCCTCATGGTGGGATATTATTGGCCAACAGTATTTAGGGATGCACACCAATTCATTCGCACTTGTGATCATTGTCAAAGGGATGGTGGAATGACGGCTCAAATGGAGGGGCCACAATAATGGATTCAGCCTCTTGAGCCATTCGATATTTGGGGCATTGACTATATGGTTCGCATCGCTCCTTTGTAAAATGGAAAGGCATATATCATAGTCACAGTTGACTATTGCACTAAGTGGGTAGAAATAGCAGGCATCACTGACTGTACATCCACTACTGCTACTCAGTTTGTACAACAAAATATGATAAACAGATTTGGTGTGCCTCATGCGTAAATTTCTGATAATGGAACTTATTTTACAGGTACCACTTTCCAAAAACTTATGCAACACTTGGGGGTTGAGCATAAGCTCACAACACCATATCACCGCCAAGCCAGTGGTCAAGCTGAGGTCACTAATCGGGAGATTACAAAAATTCTAACGTGCACCATTAGCAAATACCGAAGGGACTAGAGAACCAAATTTAACGATGCGCTTTGTGCCTATCGCTCCACATGGAAGCTTGCCATAAGTTATTCTTCCTATGAGCTCGTGTACGGAAAACTACCAACACTACCCATCCAATCCGAGCTTCGTATACTCTCTACAACCTATGACCTTGACCTGAATCTAAATCTAGTGCAGAAAAAACGATTAATGAACCTCAACTTGCTAGATAAAAATCGGTTAATGACCCTATCATCCAACAAAATGCATAAGGCATTCAATAAGAAACACCATAACCTTAAAATAAGAAAAGTCAAGTTTCAACTAGAAGACAAGATCCTCTATTGGAATTCTACACACGTACCCCAACGAACCAAATTTCAAATGTTGGGGAAAAGACCTTACATTATTGATGAGACTTTTCCATCTGGGACCATGATTATCTATAAACCTGACAGCCTAGCTAAGAAACAATTAGTCAACACTCAACAATTGAAGCTTTTCCATGAGCCCAAGCCAACCAACTCAATAGACACCTCACCAGATGGACAACCATGCTCAGTCTTTCAGATCTCCCCCTTTCAACCTAGTCATGGGGGAGATGGCCACCCATACTGACACTTTACGCACCTCCTCAATCTTTTGACTTTTTTGTTTCACATTTTTGGTTTTACATCTTTTTGTTTTTTAGGTTATTGATCTTTTTTAAGTTTTTGTTTTGTACCATCATTAATATATTTGATATTTATTACATACTCTTTTACTTTCTTTTATGTTTTCTTGTGTTTGGTGTATTTCTCTACTCTTTCTACTAATAAGGTGTTAGGTGCAATGGTAATGTGCTACTCGATGGTGGTATGTTTCATTTGTAATTTGATTGTTGATGTCTAGTTTCTGACTTTGAATGTTGTTACTGACAACTGGGACATGGTTTCTTTTCATGTAATAGGCAATGAGTCCACATCATCCACCCATCCACATACTCTATGGGTTTTTTTATTTTGGAAACGTGTAGTCCCTTTTTCATTAATCCAACCTTAATAAATTGGTGACTTGTGTAGTTTCCAGAATCGGGAAGGAATCAAAAGTTTGGATAGGGTGTGGCTTCAAATGGATGCGGTATTCTTCGTGCTTTTCTATTTTCCTGTGTGTGGGAGTGTTCTCATGAGCTTCTCATTGTTTTGTGTCATTCCACAACAAGACGTTAAATAAGTCCTTGCATGGTGTTGTCCTCATAAAAAAATTGAGGATTTAAAGCACACCCCTTGGACAAAATAAATGCGAAAATGTATGGGTCTTTGCATGGTGTGGTTCCCATTCAAAAAAAACAAAAAAAAGGAATTCAAAGCACACCCCTTAGACCAAATAAAAGGGCTACAAGCACTGGTTATGGGACTTGTCTTGTCTCCTTTAACTAAGGCCCTTTCTCACTTCCTACTTTCTCTTCAATTTGGAATGATGGTTATTTTGTGGGAACATTCTTGTGTCTTAGGGGATGGACTAGTCTTACAATGTCAATGCAAAGTCACTGAAAGTGGTTGGTTTTGGTTTGGACTGAGGATGGATCCTACAAAGTCATTTAATCACAAACTCCACAAGGGACTTCATGTGAACATAATTAGGAATTCCATTCCATTCTCTCTCTCATCCATCTATGCTTTTCATGCCTCACCTCACTGCCAGTTTCATGTTTTGATTCAATGTTCTGGTTTGATATGTTGGGTTTCTTAGTCAGTTACTTTTGGGTTTTTGTACTTAACTTTTTGTTACCATTAATCATCCATGGTGCCCACAGACTCCTTGGTTTGAAGTTATGCAAGGGCATAAAAGGCCTGTGCCTACTTTGGGAAGGACCCACTTGCATATCTTTTGGTTTGGTTAAG
>MNCI01023383.1:165170-175756 GCA_015680685.1 Gnetum montanum | reverse complement strand
GCATAAAAATCATATACCTCAAGATTACTTAACCATACAATTGTGCCTTACAAGTAAGCTTGGGAAGACAATGATTGCATAACCCATCCTTGTTTTGTGTAAGCGCATAAGCACTTAATCTTTGGAGTTCGATCGGATCATGTATAAATGCTCATATTCGTATGGTTGGGAGTAGGGGTACCTTGCTGCTCATCACTTATGTTAAGATTTTTTTGAAATTTATGGACTGTTTCTCTTATTTAACCCATTCGTCAATCTTCCCACTAACATTATCAAGCAACCAATCTATCACAGTCACAACTTGGCTAGATAAAATCACTGACAAGACAAGGTATTTAGTTACTATATGTTACACTTTATATAGTAATCCTTGATTTTGTTGTGATTGCAATAGGGAGCATGGACTGGAAGTGGGACTATCTTCACCAAGGAGGATGCAACAACATCACTCACGGGAGATTGTTCATGACCGCTGATCTTTTTTGCCTCTCCCTCATTCTTCTGTTGTCAAGAGGAGTTGGATGTCCATTGGATTTGAGGGTGTTCTTTCCTATTGTCATGAACACCTAGTTTTGTACACACTTGTAATGTTGTATACTTGGGCACTTCTGTATTTGTCTATTTTCTCTGTGTCCCTCTGCATGTTAGTCAAATAGTCCACACCTCCTAATATATTTTGTAAAGGACTTGTTCTTCTTCTTCTGTACTTGAGGACAAGTTTTCATTCAGTTGTGGGGGTATGATAAATTGTGTTTTTCATATGCTCCAATATCGGAGTGACTGCGATATTGGGTACACAATATTGAGTACGTGATATCATGGCCCAAGATGCGATATCGTGCATTCGATATCACAGGATTATTCCTTGGTCTATAAATATCACCCCTGGCACATGATTGAGAGTAGTTTTTGGCAATCAAGTAGCGAAACTCTTGCAGTTTGTTCATTTGAGAGTTAGAATATTTTCCAAGTGCCCGCAGTAGGAGGTCTAAGTGTGAATGGATCTTTATTCAAGCATTGATGTACCTGAACACACCATTGTGTTGGCAATAAAGACGAACTCTTCGATTCATCCTTGTAGCACTTAAGACTTTCTTTTTTATGCATTTATATAGTATGATTTCATGCAGTTTACATTAATGTTATTCATGTAGCAATTAATTTTGATTAATCAACCAACTCATTAAAATACACAAGCACGAACCCTTCGAACATACGTATGACACTTGGTAGCTCAGAAACGGTTAGCGTTTGACAACCCAACAGTGTTTACACAAAGTTCAAAATGTGTCCGGGAAGTGGGAACAGTTACTTGTGTTATGCTAGATTAGATCATAGTTTTCTTAGCACTTAATCACTCTCACTTTCATTCTTGTTCTAGGCGAGTGAATTGATAAAACACAAAATAATGAAAATCTTATACCTCAATCACACTTAACCATACAATTGCATTCCACAAGTGGGATTGAGAAGACAATGAACGGACAACACACATACATTGTTTAGCTCTAGCATACTTGGTAATTAAAGTTTGCGAAATTTGACCAGATCACACATGAATGCCTGTGATTCATATGGTTGGGCGTAGGAGTACTTCACCACTCATCACCCCTCTTGGTTATGGTTTTTTCTCTCATCATAATAGATGAGGAGCTTTATGGATGCACTTTGTCGCAATAAATAAATAATTATCATCATAACATTGGACTAAGATATATACATTTTCATGATAATTATCATTCAATAACATACACTGGTTTTGATTTTTGTTCTTTAATGTGAAAATCAATTCTTCATTACCTTGAGATATTATTAATTTGAAAAATATAAAACATTCTCTTAGCCAAATAATAGATATATATCATAAATATATAGCTAAACTAGTAAGACAATGAATAGATGCTTGAGTTGATAAAAATAAGAAGAGAATGAATGGATGTTGAACTATTTGTAATAAGTGATGAATTAGAGAAGAAATGATGTTAAAATAATAAAGAAAGCAAACTCTAGAAAAAATTTCAAATTGCTTTCCTATGGGAAAAGACCTTTAAATATATAAAACATTAATGGAGCTAAGCTATAGAGCAATTAAGAAGTCTTTTTCCATAAATTAAAGATGTATAAAATGAAAAGACATGACATATTGAAACCATTGTTAATTACATCCATCCGATTGAGGTTTTTAAGGTTTCTTTCAAGATTAGTTGTAAAGATGAAAACTTGAAAAGGCATTGCAAAATTGTTAGGTCTCTTTGTGCTACTCTTTTGCTTTTGTTCTCTAAATTTTTGTTTTAAATAAATATATTTTTTAGAAATTGTTAAACCTCTCTAAGGTACTCTGCTTTTGTTTGTAAATTTTTATTTTTAATAGGTATATTTTTTATGGTCCAATACCTAAATAATTTTCAAAAATGTTTATTGTCTTAAACTTTGAAAAATAAAATAAAATAAATTACAAGGCTTTGGAACTTATTTTATAAATATCTAAGAAAGAATTAATATTAAAATACTTTGACTTTCACTCTAGCACCAACAAAATCCAAAATCCAAAATGATAAATTTTAGTCATTTCCCATCTTCCTTAGTTGCAACTTCCACCCTACTTTTTAATACATAATCTTAAATTCCAACTTTGTATTTTGCACTTTCTTATCCTCCATGGAGTCAAAATTTTAAGGTACCGAATGTGATTAAAAATAGTGTTAAGAAAAAGATTAGGCTCAATGCTAAGACTCTCTTGTATATATCCATTTCATATGACATAAAAACTAAGAGGGTTTTCTTTTTATGCAAGAGATTATTCACAAAATTTCTGTTGAAATGCTTTTGTGATTTTGTGTTAGAGATTTTGGTTAATGGCAATTGCAAGTGACTTGAATCCTTCTATGTTAAAGCCCAAAACATTTTCACTATAAAACACTTAGCCAACATCATTCTTACAAAGGAATATAACAACGCTTTGAATTATAGAGAAATATAACGATGCCCCCCAAACTCTTGACTGCACATCCTTATTAGACAATGAACTAAGCATTTCATCAACAAATTATTAGCTTGCTATCATAGGTACCAGATTACCCTATAATCTGCATAGCAGATTGCCCCCACGTGTGGCAAATTAGCATTTAAACTCCATTTGTACAGCAAATTAAATACAATGTAATACCAAGTCAAAGTGCCTTCAACAAGTGTTTTAAGATTTTCCACCAAAAAATGACCTATTCTCATGAAATTTTTACAGCAAACAGCAAAACTAGTGAACTAGGGTATGAAACCTCTTCTTCGGTTCTGTCCGTGAATATCACCACAGAAGCAACAATTTGAAGACTGTTGTTGATCTTTTTGCAACATGAAGTATTTTGACACTTATCAAGCCCAGTGGCCATTTTCGAAAGGCACAAAACTTTCAGGGTAATTACCAAAAATGAAATGCATGATCTTGTAAATCCCTACACATGGTTTTGGTTTGACTCGTCGATCACTGGTGGCCATCTTTGTTAACAAATGGTTTTCCGTGGTTTTCTTGTGATACATGCCGAATAAACTGTCAATTGTCCATTGTTGCAGCTATTTGACTAATCGATGGATGGGAGAGATACATGGCTATTCTGTATTTTGACATTGACTTTTTGGGTATAAATATAAATTTACCTCAGGCTTGGGAAAGCACATAATTTTATTTTTTTTAAAAGGGTTGAATCATCTGTCAAACATAATGTTCAGGGCTGATTCATATTCAATTATTTCCATAGCAAAAAGGCCTTTAAATTCTCCTACTTTGGAGCAGATGTCCTTTAATAAAAAGTGACATCCTCATGCTCCAAATATAACAAGAAAAGATCTTTCCACCAAGAATGCTCCAACATATTCAGGTAAATGATATATGTTTAAAAATGCAGACTTGAACATGATTTATAACAACGTGAGCAAGTCAAAGTAAAACAGATAGGAATTAGATTGAAAAGGAATCCATTAGGGTAACTAATGCAATTATGACGGGCAAATTTAGGCTTCATAAATAATGGCATTTACCCATTTATTTTGAGTTCACAAATTTCATTCAAATCATGCCAAGTAAGATCAGTTAGAATCAGAGTAGAACTTATCAAGGAAATATTTGTTAACTTTAGGAAACATAAAGGGCTCTCTCTGCTGAACGTATCTCCTCACGAAAAAGTTTGCATAGTCCTCTCCTTCTTCATGATTGTCAAGCACACCAGCTGCTCTAGTTTCTTTAGAGACTCTGCTAACAATTAAAAATACAAGAAATCAGAATATCTAGCAGCAAGTATATTACCTAGCAAACATTACTTTATTCACTCATATTACCTCACTTCCGGATTCGTGACAAGATTCCTAGACATCATAAAGCAACTCATTGCCAGCGCTCCACCAGTGGCGACTATGATAGGAACAGCCTAAAATCATAATGGAATAAAAACTCAGTATCAAGACATGCAAATTAGTACTAAAGTTGGGCCTAAACCTATACAGAGGTATACCATTTGCCTAATAATATCAAGTTTGCTTAAGTAACTATCAAATTTGCCAGCAAATAACATATGAAGCCATGCAACTATAAGAATTATAAACCTTGGACAAACTAGTCATGGCTGTATCAAGCACTTGAATTTGTGGTGAACTGCTTAAATTTGGAAGGCCATTATTTGTGTACAAACTAACCCAAGTATACAGTTAGTTGATTTAATTGCTCCTACTACACAGCACACCCGGACTTGAAACCTGGACAGTGCCACCAGGCCAAAGGCCGGAATCTGAAGTAGTTAAATTTGATATAAAAGACTTTAGGAAAATCTATGTAACAATATGACGTTCCTTGTCCTTGAAACTTCTTCTGTATCTATTGGTGGTCATAGGTATTGGATCTTCCAGGCACAGTGTAAATAGAATACCAGACAGATATCCAAAGTGAAAAAATCCAACACAAAAATTAACTCTTCCAACGGAAATACAATCAAAATCCAATTGTCCCCTGAAAACTCAACACATTGACACAAAAACCTAAAACTTGGAACTTTGAAAAATTAAATTAGTCCTGCAGGCTTCCAGAAATTTGGAAAACCATTATCTGGGGAAAAAACGCAAAAGCCCCTCCATTACCTAGGTAAGATCCTAAATCTCTCTCACCACAAATCATGCAGAATGTAGATTCTGACTAAAGCTAGAAACCCTCTTTTAATGTGTAAAAAAGACAACCTCTTATTAAGAAAAGATGAGGAAAACACTCTCTTTTTTTCTTTTTTTGACCCGGCGACGATAGATCCGGGATGTCCGTTTGATAAATGAGAAAAAACCCAGAAAAGACGGGGAAAACAACCCAAATAAAGTCTTCTACCATACATAAACCTTGATATAACAAACAAGCATGCAGATGCACCCCAGATAGCTAAATATTGGCCTCAATAAACCCGTTCTCTCACACAACCCAAAAACCAAGAACAAACAGGAACCAAACCGAACCCACAAGACAAACCCATAGGCAATTGAAAACCATCTTAAAAAAACAAAATTTATACAACAGTGATGAAACTGACCTCCCATTTGAGCCAGCGATTCCTGCTTAGGGCTGCCATGGTATCTACTCGTCGAGACGCCGGCCCAAATGAAACAGCAAAAGCAAGCCAATCACAGCAAGGCAAGGCAAGGCAAGGCAACCCACAAACTAATAGAGGTCCAATCAATTATTAAATAGAATTGAATCCGACGTGTCGCTAAACAGCCAATCATATTGCTGTTTGATTCTGCCACCGGCCGAGCTGGCCACCAGACGAAAGTGCTTTTCTACCAAATTATTCGTGAAAAGGTTTGGCAAGGTACCACAAAATTGAATTTTGTGGAAAAGTTCGTCACGATTCCGGCGTGGGTCATCGCTGCCAAGTCGCATAGTTTTAGGAATTTACTTGAGAAGAGAAAATGTCAAAAATGTAGTGGTCCTCAAATAATTTACCTCGCAAGCTTTATTATCAGGACGAGGTTCTAGGTTCAATGTCCATTTTGCTTGTGAGAGTAACCTTTAAGTATGCATTTTATATGGAGTGCGAAGGAGCTGAAGGAATATAATGTGGATTCTTCTGACTGAGGAGAGTTGGAAATTTTACTTGTTTTGCTTGAAGTCCTGACTTTGCTGCTATGCATATAAAACGTGACAAGTTAAGAATTTTTCTCTTCTTGAGAAATTTTACATATTTTTCTTTACGTTCTAACTATGTTGATATACACATGTAAAAGTACATTATAAAAGATGGCAAACCAAAAAAATTATATTAAAAATAAAAAACAAAAAATATCATATAAAGAATATTGTATATTTCTTCGAAAAAAAAGAAGTTTGGCCTAGTGGTAGAGGTCTTGGTGTAATAAGCATGGGTTAGAACTTCAATTCTACTAGGTAGCACTAAGTTATAAACTTGTATGTGTACCTATGTTTCAATTATTTTGGGTTCCAATACCCAAAAAACTAAGTTTAATGATGAGGTGTTCACCGGTCTTGGCCTAGTACCCCTAGGTCATAGGTTCAATCTACTAGGTAGCACTCAGTTATAAACTTCTATAAATCTTGGGGTGTACCTATTAATGAGACGCGATATCGTGGTCCGTTGCCAAATCTATAAATAAGAGGCGGCACTCCCCTCATTTCCCATCCTAGGCTTAAAGTAGGGAAACTCTGGCAGTTTGATCACTCCAGAGATAGAATATTTTCCATGTGCCCGCAGTAGGAGTCCCCAAGTGAACGGATCTTTATTCGAGCAACTTTGTACCTGAACGCAAGTTGTGTACGGCAATAAAGACGAGCTTTGTGGATAAACCTTGCAGTGCATGGAATAGGATTTATTACATGTTATTTCTTACCTGTTATTTATTACCTGCATTAGTGCGGTATGAGTACGACTTGATTACGAGCATTGACGAATGTGTACGGCTAATCAAGGAATCGGCTACTCATCGCGATTAGTCTCTCTCACCCGCAACTCCTAGAACGCGGGATGAGTATGACTTGATTATAAGCATCTACGGGTGTGTATGGCTAGTCAAGGAATCGGCTGCTCATCACGTTTAGGCTAGTTAAGTGCCTCAGTATGACCACTTCGAGCACGTGCATTACGTGTGGTGATCCTAGTATCGATTAGCGTTTGGTAGCCACAGTTGCATAGTTTAGGGTGTGTACGGTAAGTGGGAACGGATGCTGACACTAGTTAATTTAGACTTAGATTCTTAGTTAGAGTTAGTTAGTTCTCTCAACCCTTCACCCTTTCGCATAGGAGAAAAACCAAAAAAGACTATAAAAATCGTATACCTCAGACTTACTTTACCATACATTGTGACAACAACAAGTAAGTCTGGGAAGACAATGAATGATTAACCCCAAGTGTTCCATGGGGCATTTAGGCATTTAGTCTGTGGAGTTTGACAGGATTGCGCGTGCTACGCTCGTTTTGTATGGTTGAGTGTAGGGGTACCTCGCCACTCATCATTGGCGCCGTTGCCGGGGATTAAGTGTTTATGCGCCGAATAGAACATAAGGGATATCACTCACATCGTTGTGAGCCTTAATGAACCTTCGGGTTAATCAACAAAAATATTTTATAATGGTAACTTGAGCACACCGATAAAAATGACTTCTTCTCACAAAGTTAATTCACCTAGGACTAACACTGAAGACAGTCAGCAACATACAACACATAACCTAAATCAGCCAAGTCCTAAACAGTACAAGATAGTTTATACTCATCCTGATGAGTATATTCCGAACTTTACTTTTATCCTTCATTAAGACGAACAGCTGCGATGGAGAGACCTGCAAGGTAACATCATGTTACCCTCGGATTGATCAATCCCAAGCATGCTTTTCCGTACCTTGGCACAGATTGGCATGCAAGAACATTACGCTGAATACGTTGCGGAAGATTTTGACATGAGGGATTATTATCCCACTGATGCCCAACGTATGAGAGACTTAAGGCAGGAGAGTCAACGTATTTTTCTGAAGGGTAAAGCCCTGCATGTCCTTAGCGAAATAGGAGATGAAGAACCCCTTATCACGAGTTCTTTAACAAACGATATTCCCCCTCCTAATGATGGTGAGGAGGCTGGGTATTAGAATCTACGATCAACGATACATATCCCTGGTTCTGATGCCCGTGAACACCAACTGTTCACAGAGGGAACAACCACTTATGCTAAGGACGGGCACTTAGATCGTCACCACGATTGGGGCCGTAGCAGTCGAAGAGAAGGCAAGAAACATCATCATGGCGATGGTTCCCCTTCTTCTTTCCCTTCTTCACATCACTCACCCTCTCCTTCCACATCTGGGCGCAGCCACCATGAACATAAAGGTGAGGATAAAAGTAAAAAAGATGAAAGACCTCGACGGGAAAGTTGAGAGAGAGGACAAGGGCAAGGACGTAGGGAGAGTAGGGAACAACGCAGACATCACAGGCATCATGAAAGAGATGATCATGACGAGCCCCTACTTGCAACCCGAAGTATGCTTGACATAACGGAGGCAGTTAGGATTCCCACAAGGCATTTGAAAGATAGTCGGATCAAACGATTAGACATGAACAATATCCCATGATTTGAAGGGGGATACAATGCTAATCTGTAAAATCATTTACAGGCATTCCACAATACCTATGCCTTGCAGAATTTAGATAGTAAGTGGCAAAAACTTAAGTTGTTCCCAAGGACACTCACCAAAGAAGCAGAGAACTGGTACCAGTCCTTAGAACCGGAAACCATCAGGAGGTGGAGTACGATGCTAGAACTGTTTAACGAGAAGTATCAAACGTACTCCAGAGTGTCCAATTTGCGTAAGCAGATCCAAGGCTAGAAGCAAGGTCATCACGAACCCTTGGATGCTGCCATGACCCGCTATTACACATTGTTACATCATTGCTCGGGCCATGGGTATGCTCAGCGGGATCAACTTCGCCACATCGTGGATGGGCTAAGGCATGAAACTAGAAGAACCCTTGGGACTTATGCCCAAGGACGATTATCAAAACTTAGAGCCCATTAAGTACAAAGCTTGTTGGAGCAAGTAGCGAACGAAAAAGGTGAGCTACGCAAAAGGGAAAGTGCAGAAGAGTACAACCGCGATCCCTCCCTTCGAAAGAAGGGAGTGAAGTTTTGTGATAAAGAGGATGAGTTACCACTTGAAGAGTTGGTGAACTGGAAAACCTTGCCAATCTAAAAATTAACAACAGAAATAGCGACTAAGGTAGATGATGTATGGAGTTCCTTAGATTCTAAAATTGAAACCATCTTAAAAATTGTAGAAGAGTCTAAGGTAGAACAAAGTAGTGACAAAGGTAAGAAAAAGTGGAGAGATTTAAGCCCTGCACATAACAAGGGTAAGGGAAAAATCACTAACTCCGATGTGGCTATGGATTCTGACATAGACGATGATGGTGGATGTGAGATTTGCCACTACGACCATCCTAAGGGATGTTGCCTCATTATCTCACATCTACAGGAGTCTGGGGTGTATGCACTAAATCTAAGACTCAACCAATGGCAAACACCCCGAAGGTTACCTTATCCACAAGGTAACACAAGGCAGTTCCACCAATCACTAACGTATTATCCAAGTGGAACTCCACCACAGCCCATCGGACAGCATTAGCAGTGGCAATACCCATAGTCATGGAGGATGCCATTATCGAAATATTAGTACCCTTACCGGCAGCCTGACCCTTATGGATATTACGTGCAGCAGCCGATTTCTCCAAGTGACTTTATGAGTCACTCAACTCCCAACTGTCACTACCAAGTTCGGGAGTACTTCATAAGGACTCCTTCTCCTCCGAGAGACACTCCATACCCACACCATCCTCCTAATCCATCTGCACCTCTTCCACCATAAGTAGTTCCCATAACACCTCCTGCTCCAACAATGCAAGGGGAACTTCCTCCTCAACCGCAGCAACGTCACGCTGCAAGAGCTGTAAATATCCAGCTTGCTGCTGGTGCTGACAACTGTAAAAAGAGAAGACCTTACTTCATAACCAAAAGCCCAGACAAACTCTCGCAACAACCAGCGGTTGAGGCCATGTACACTCCTCCACCATCTAACACTTCGGAGCACCCTTCAGTCCAATAGAGCTTAACACATACGGTTATGTTAACGCATACCGTAATTGACTGGATCAAGGTAGGCCACCTTCCCAGGAAACTAACTGACCCTAGGAGTCCCTTAATCTATTTACAGATCGTTGGAAATGAACCACATAGGGCTCTTCTTGACTCAGGTTCTAGAGTCAACTTAATTTCATGAGAGATGTGTCATGTCTGGAACCTGCCCCAACTGAACAAGAGCAACATTCAACTAGAGCTGGCAGACCAGTCCATCATCATTCCCTTGGGCTTGGTGGAGGACATCATTACCACTGTGTGCGGTTGGTCTTACCCAGCTGATTTCCTGATGATTGAAGTGAACAACAACGAAGGGGACTTCCCAATTATAATGGGAAGGGCATGGCTAAGTACAGTAGACGCATGCCTTAGGATTCGCGATCTTTCCTTGGAAATCTCTAAGATAAACATATGTGGAAAGATCGAGA
>MNCI01023383.1:123417-156065 GCA_015680685.1 Gnetum montanum | reverse complement strand
GGTATAGATTACATTTAACCCTTCTAGTGCCTACAGACATTTTAAGGTATGGTTACGCAAGGGCATTATAGGTTGGAACCTGCTTTGGGGAGGACCCACTTGCGTGACTTTTGTAATTTGTACTTGTTGCAAACCACTACATCATTTTATACCCTCCAAGTACTTCATTACCAAATCTATTCTTTCCTTTGTCATCATTTTATCAAATGTTCCTCAAAACCATTACGTGTCCTTTGATGTGTCACCTAAACAAACCAGGCCCAACATTAAACTTTTAGGACAACTTCCTTGAAAAACTTTCTAACTCTAAAATCACACTAAGCAAAGAATTCAACAATTACTTAAGGCAATAAGTAAGGTATGAAATAATTGAACTTCTTTCAATAACCTTACTAACAATTGATCTTTGTGTGATTATAGATGACCCTAAAAAGAGGACAATAAGGAGGACCTTTTCAAGATGCAATTAAATGCCTAGGGGAAGGCAAAAGCCAAGGACCTCATGTAGAACGTGCAAAGCAGGAGGCATAATCATTTAGCATCCATCAGGGACCTCCTATCACTGCACAAGCTGGCCAAGCAAAAGGTGGAGAGGTTGAGGCCCAAGCCTATGAAGAGGAGTGATTGCTATCTGCAGCATGGCATGTCAAGGCCAATCAAGTATTCCCATAGCTGCCATGCCCATGGAAAATGCCGGCTTCATCAAACATTGGAACATCAGCATGGATGGCTCATAATCCTCAGATAGAAGAGGAGAAATGTCAAGTGCTTCTTCAATGGTATCAATCTCAAAAGCCTAATGCACAGGAAAAGGGAAGAGACCCATGGAGGAACCACCACCACTAGGAACCACATGAGTTTTGATAAATTTTATCATTTTGTGTTTGTATCCCAATTTTTTCATATCCACTATGACATGAATAAATGTCTAGTCAATTAATAATCCCATACGTATTCACTGTGTATTCAATTGAGCTTATTCTTCACTTTCTTTAACTCGAGGAAAAGTTGTTATTCAATCATGGGGGTATGATGAATCGTGATTATCGAGGAGTGTGTATACTATACTAGGCCCCATATACTAGGCAAGCTGTGTATACTAGGCCCCATATACGCAGCCTTGTTTATGCAGCGTCTATTCTAGCCTATAAATAAGTGTGCTTCCGCCACACTTAGGCATCTTTCTAGTAGTTGTAGCAAAGCCCTTGCAGTTTGTTTCCATAGGAGTTAGACTATTTTCCCAAGTGTATGCTCATAGTGTGATGCTTGTAATTGTATGACACCTTTATTCGAGTGTGACGTACTTGGACGTGCACATGACCAGAAATAAAGATCGAGATTACTTCATCATTGCAGCATTCACTTAGTTTTAATTATTTAATTGTTATTGTTATTTATTGTTTTCTTAGTTAATATTTCTTTACCATCATTTACTATTCTTGTTGTTAACTGTGGAATGAGTATGACTTAATCACGAGCATTTAAGTGTAACTACTTGGTAATCCAGTAGCGTACCTACGATGTATGCTTGGTAATCCCAGTAGTAGTTGTGCACGAGGTCCAAGATGTGTATGGATGATTAAGGAACAGATGCTCATCACACTTAGGCTAGCTTAGACTTCATTTCCTATTGCTTATTAGTTTAATCAAGATTATTTTCCATTGTCTCTAGGAGTAGCACTAGTTTAGGATCACATCATACACCTCACTCTGGACTAAACCATACATGACAAAGCAAATACTAGTCCAGGTGGGAAGATAGCGAATTACGATCAATGTGTAACTATCTAGATACCACAACTAGCCTGTCCACAAAGTTTGACCAGATTGTGTGTGAATGCTCATATTTGTATGGTTGAGTGCAGGGGTGAAAAATCTTCTGGCATAGCTAGTGGTGATGTAGAAGAGGGTGAAGTATGAGAATATTGAGGTTGAGGAGAAGTGTAAGGTACATGAGGTGGTGATCTTGTTGGAGAGGACATGGGTGGATAGTACTCGGGAGAATGATAACGATGAGGTGAGGTAGAGGATGTTGATCCCATTGGAGAAACAAGGTGTTGAACATAATAAGCATTTCGTGTTGGGACATATGAAGGGTATGATCTAGTTGGCGGTGGCCTCCCCCATGACTATGGTTTTTGCCACTGTGGGTGAACCTGATATTTTTGTACAAAATTTGGATGTAACATTCCTCCCCAATGCTCATGTAAATGTGAAAAAACTAGACAATGGCCTTTGGGGTGATCGTATAGGCAAATATTACATTGATACATATGATTGGCAGTTGAGTTCTTATCCTTATTCTCTTCAACCCTTCTTTTCAATTGTCTAGTGGTGTTCTGTCCTGTTTCTTGGTTCATCATGGTTCTTCCTATAATAATGTTGGCATATTCTCCACATCTTTCATGTACCCAGTCTATCATCTTATTGATCTTTGCCTCAATTACATCTAGTGATTGTAGGACTAGCAAAGATGATTCCACCTCCTTGAAGTGAGCTGATTTCTCCTCTTTATGATCATGGACCCTTGTTAAGTTAATATTTTGGTCTTGTTGAAAACTTTCAACATTCTCCCATTTAGCTATTTCTCCTTCTTCTTTTGCTACCCACTTAATAAGCTCTTGGAGTTGATGGGTTCATAGCTCATATAGTTGACCTTGGGCGTACAACCCTAGGGTCTTCCTTGTTTCATTACGGAGTCCATCTATGATATGGTACATTAGCCTTTCTTTGGAGAACCCATGGCCTAGGCAGTTGTTTAACAATGCATAATATCTTTCTAAGGCCATGTCCAAGGGTTCATGTTATGCTTTTTTCCACTCTTGGATTTGTCTCCTCAAGGCTGACACTCTTGCATAAGTTTGATATCTTTCATTGAAGAGTTCTACCATTGTCAGCCAACTTTGAATTGATTGCGATTTTAAAGACCTATACCATACTTTTTCTTGGCCAACAAGTGTCATAGGAAAGAGCTTAAGTTTTTGCCACCCATTATCAATATTGTTCCATGTATAGGCATCGTAGAAGGCTTGTAAATGTTGTTGTGGATCTAAATCATAGCCCCCTGAAAACTTGGGAAAGTTGTTTAAATCAAGCATGGGTAGACAACTTTCCTTACGATGCTTGTGGATTATTTGAACAGCCTCTTGTATATGCAGTAGGCTCTTAGTGGCTAGCAGGGGTTCATCGTCACTAGATAGGTTATGAGTTTCCGAGTTGGGATGATGTTGTCTTTGTTCATGTTGGCGTTTTTGACGTTGCACGTGGGTTCGATTTCTATTTCTACACTGACCCCTAGAGAGATGATCATCCATGTCATGACCTGACGTTGAAGGAGCAGAGGAAGAGAAAGAGTTGGAAGAATCATCATGACTTTTGTAAGTCTCCCAATCATCCTTGGATACATTTTTGTTAATTATTGAGAAGGTCCCAGGTCTTACGGGCCCCCTCATTCTATGGGATGTCCCATCCTTGCTAGAGGTGTGAGAGTTGGATGATGAGAGTCCTTGAGTATCATTGGGGTGTCTATGAACATATGAAACTCCTACATAAGATTGAGTACTCCAAACCTCTTCATTGGTTCTCCAATGAATTGCCTTGCTAGATGTTACGTTATCACTATCTTGTGAAAGAGACATGATTGTAAATTTGTGTGTGATTTAATTGCAATTATTATTATTATCTCTTTTTTTCTTAAAGATATGTCGTTAATACTTTATTACAACGATCTTGTATACTGTAACTAATCTAGATAACTAGCACCGTCCCCGGCAATGGCACCAATGATGAGTGGCGAGGTACTCCTACACTCAACCATACAAATACGAGCTTTCACACACGATCCAGTTGAACTTCATGGATAGGCTAGTTGTGGTATCTAGATAGTTACACATTGATCACAGTTCACTGTCTTCCCACGTAGACTAGTATTTGCTTTGTCACGTATGGTTTAGTCCAGAGTGAGGTGTATGATGTGATCCTAAACTAGTGCTACTCCTAGAGACAATGGAAAATAATCTTGATTAAACTAATAAGCAATAGGAAATGAAGTCTAAGCTAGCCTAAGTGTGATAAGAATCTGTTCCTTAATCATCTGTACACATCTTGGACCTTGTGCACGACTACTACTAGGATTACCAAGCATAGATCATAGGTACGCTACTGGGTTACTAAGTAGTCACACTTAAATGCTCATGATTAAGTCGTACTCATTCTGTAGTTAACAACAAGAATAGTAAATGATGGTAAATAAATATTAACTAAAAAACTAATAAATAACAATAACAATTAAATAATTAAAACTTAGTGAATACTGCAATGATGAAGTAATCTCGATCTGTATTTTCGGTCATGTGGGCATCCAAGTACGTCACACTCGAATAAAGGTGCTGTACAATTACACACATCACACTATAAGCATGCACTTGGGAAAATGGTCTAACTCCTATGGAAACAAACTACAAGGGCTTCGCTACGACTACTAGAAAGATGCCTAAGTGTGGCGGAAGCACACTTATTTATAGGCTAGAATAGACGCTGCATAAACAAGGCTGCATATATGGGGCCTAGTATATTGGGCCTAGTATATGTAGCCTGCGTAGTATACGGGGCCTAGTATATGGGGCCTCGTATACAGGGCCTAGTATACGAGGCCTAGTACATGCAGTCCTCTATAACCACGATTCATCACCTCCTTACCTTTAGAAAAATTGAAAAAGATGTCTGTAAAGTTGACAATTATTGTGATGATGCTTCCTTTGAAGATAGGGATGAGATATTTTTCCATAACATTCTTTCTTTCCAAAATTTGTGCATTAAAATAAAATATGCTTTACATTCCAAGGAAATAAAAATCAAAGTGCTTAATGATGAATGCTCTTATCTCAAAAAGGAAAACTCAAACCTTAGAGCTAAGGTTCAAAAACTGAAAAAAATGTTTAAGCAGGTGAACAAGAGCTCTATGGAGAAATTTAAAAATCAAAAATAGCGTTTATCCAGGTTTGGAAAATCTCCTAAACCAAGAACCTTGAAATGCTTCTTTTGTGGTAGAAATGAACATATTCAAGCTTTTGTTATCTTAGAATGCATCACCACTCTTGGTCTTTGCAAAACCAACCTAGACAGTAAACCATGCATGTTTGGAGAGAAAAAGAAGGAAAGACAGAAAAGAATTTGATGGCTCAAGTTACTTACTCCAATGACAACTCTAGCACATGGTATATTAATAGTGGGTGTTCAAGGAACATGGCACGTGACAAATCCTACTTCGCCCATTTCAAGGAATAAAATTATGGTACAATCACTTTTGGAAATGACATGGAAGCACCTATAATAGGTATTGGTACCATAGGAGGAAAAGTAAGTTGTGTAGATGATACATGTCTTTGGCATAGGAAGTTGGGTCACCTAAATAATGAAATTCTCTAGCCCTTGGTATCTAAAGAAATGGTTCATGATCTTCCCGAGCTTAAAGATTTCAACTTAAATACATATGAAGCCTATCAAAAAAAAAAAAAAACAAACAAGGGTAAGATTTGGTAAGAAAAATTTTATTTCTATTGCTTGTCCCTTGGATCTACTTCATATGGATGTGGTTTGTCCAATTCAAACGCTCAGCTTAGGAAAGAAAATACATTTTTGACTATTGTTGATGATTACTCTCACTTTACTTGGATTTCCTTTTTGTATCACAAAGATGAGGTATTTGATCATTTTTTGAGAATTATAATTAGATCTAGAAAGAAAAAGGATATAGTATTAAGACTATTAGAAGTGACAATGGAGGTGAGTTCAAAAATGCAAACTCTGAACAGTTCTATCAAATGAATGACATTCTACATCTCCTTGCTGCAAGAACTCCTCAACAAAATGGTGTAGCTAAACGAAAGAATAGAATCCTAAACCAGATGGGGAGGGCAATATTAAATGATTGAAGCCTTCCTCATCACTTCTAATCTGAAGCCATCAACACTGCTTGTTACATGTCTAATAGAGTTATGGTAAGAAGATTCACTTCTAAAACTCCTTATGAATTATGGACAGGCAAAAAACCTTTAGTAACTTATTTTCATGTTTTTTTTTTCAAAATATTATATTCTGAATGATAAAGATAACTTGAGAAAGTTTGATACAAAAGCTAATGAAGGAATTTTCTTAGGATATTCTCTAGTTAGTAGAGCACATAGAGTGTTTAACAAAATAACAAATATGGTGGAAGAAACTATACATGTCAAAATTAATGATTATGACATTACTTATCCTCAACTTAATGATAAAGCTATTCCCATTCAAAAATTATCTAGCCCAACTTTAGTGCAAGATTAGAAAAATTCAAAAACTATTAGTGATCATGAAGAGGAAGAAAAATGAAGATATTCAAGACATATCTTCCACTCTACCAAAAATGCCCAAACTTTGTAAAACTCACTCTCTCAACAATGTAATTGGGGAAGTTCAAGATGGTGTTTGTACTCTCTCAACTTGAACCAAAAACCTTTAAAGAAGCTAAAAAAGAGGAAGGATGGATTTTAGCTATGTAAGATGAACTTGTTCAATTTTTTAGAAATGATATATGGGAATTAACACCTAGGCCCTCTAATAAACTTGTTATTGGAACAAAATGATTCTTTAGGAACAAGACTAATGAAAATGGAATCATCATTAAAAACAAGGTTGGATTGATTGCCAAAGGATACAACTACCAAGAAGGAATAGATTTTGATGAAACATTTGCTCCTGTTGCTAGCCTAGAATCTATCAGACTTCTTCTTTCCTATGCTAGCATTAAAAACATCAAGTTGTATCAAATGGATGTCAAAAGTGCCTTCTTAAATGGAACCATACAAGAAGAAGTTTACATTAAAAAACATAAAGGATTTGTTGATTCCATTAAGACTGATAACATCTACAAGCTTAAGAAAGCTCTCTATGGTCTTAAACAAGCTCCAAGAGCTTGGTATGAAAGGCTTTATCAACACCTCACATCAAATGTATTTGAAAGAGGTAAAGTTGATGTTACATTGTTTCTTAAAAGAGAAGGTAAAGATCTTCTAATTGTTGAACTCTATGTTGATGATATTATTTTTGGTGCAACTAAGAATCTCATGCAATTTGAATTTGAAATGAGCATGATGGATGAACTCAAGAACTTTCTTGGGTTTCAAATCTATTAAACACCTAATGGAACCTTCCTATGTTAAAGTAAATATGGAAAAGACCTTTTGCTCAAATATGGCTTGGCTGATGTTCAAGTTAAGGTACTCCAATGGCTACAAATTCTAAACTTATCAAGGATGATCAAGATAAGCCAGTTGATTGCAAGCTCTATAGAGGTATGATTGGTAGTCTTCTTTATCTAACTGCAAGTCAACCAGATATAGCTTTAAGTGTAGTATTGTGTGATAGATATTAGTTAACCCCAAAAGATTTTCATTACCAAGCTGTTAAACATATTTTTCACTACTTAAAAGGTACAACTAATTGGGACCTTTGGTATTCAAAGGATTCCTCTCTTGATCTTGTTGGTTATTGTGATGTAGATTGGGTAAGGTGTTCTAATGATCGTTGTAGCACTAGTGGTAACCATTTCTTCTTGGGCAAAAGTCTTGTCTCTTGGATAACTAAGAAGCAAACTTCTACTGCTCTCTCAATAGTAGAAGCTAAATATATTTTTGATGGTAGTTTTTGTGCTCAATTACTTTGGATGAAAGAACTCTCAAAGATTTAGGAGTAAACGCAGATTCAACTCCTATATACTATGATAACAAGAGTATAATCAACATGACAAAGAATCCCATCCAACATTATCACACCAAAAATATTGAGATTCACCATCATTTCATACGGGAGCATACACAACATGGTCATGTAAAGCTAGAGTTCATTGGAACTAAGAGTTTACTAGCTGATGCCTTCACCAAACCTCTAGATGAACATTGGTTGACATCTTTATGTAAAGATATGGGGATAAGACCTTGTCCTATCATATGAATCTTTTCATTCTTTGTATTCTTACTCCACATAAAAAAAATAATAAATAGAAAACACCAAATAGATTTTTATGCATCTATTTAGGGGGAGCTTTTGCCTAACCTTTTTGGTTATGTCAAAAAAGGGGGAGTAGTAGCTAATGTGTTATTATGTACTAGACTAAGCTATGTGTTATTATGTACTAGATTGACCCATTTTATTATATTTTGGGCATTACCAAAAAGGGGAAGATTGTGAAGCTTTTGGTATGTCAAAATGTTAAGAAAAATGGAGAACAAAGTTGTTTGTGTGGTTGTGTGATTGTTATGCTTGTAGGCCAAGAAAGATTGTTGAAGTGTGTACTACCCAGGTTGGGGAACCATGTTAAATTGGGTGTATGTGTTTTTATGTTACAAAGTTTTAAGTTTTAATTTGAGGAACTTATTCATCCCTCCCCCTCCCCCCCCCTTTTCTAAGTTCAACGATCCATAGAATCCATGTACACCTCTAGACTTTGTTTCTTAAAAAATGTGGTTTGAAGGGCACCACATCCTATACAAGCTCTGAGATCCACTCTAGAGTGCTTTATCATTACGAAACCACTCAACCCTACAATGTCCCAACAAGCTTAGAATGTGGTTTCAAGGATTCCATAGCTTTTACAAAATTAAGCTTCACTCTAGAGTGTTTTGATGCTACAAAACAACTCAACCTCGCAAGGTCCCAACAAGATCAATGTAGATGCCTTCTCACAAGAAGCACATCAACCCTACAAGGCTACAAGAAAGAGAGAAAGACACAGGGAAATAATGTAACTAAATTTACAAGTCCTTGTACTTGAAGCTTAGTACAACTTAAAACCAAGCAAATGATGGTACAATGAGGGACAAGAATAGAATTGCATAGAATAGACAATGAGGAGCTTGAATGTGAATACTACTTCTTGATTTCCAAGATTTTGAAATCTTCTTATAGCCTTGGAGTTTCTAAAAATTTTTTGGAATTCATGCAACAACTACTAAACGACTAGTGCAGACATCTATTTTGATGTTGGGATGTTTACCTAAGATTGGCCTCAATTCAGGAGAGATGTCTCACTGGAAAATGGGATGTCTTCAGTGGGACATCTATAGGGAGATGTATACTCTTGGATGTAGACATCTACTATTTTTTAGAAATGTCTCCTCAACTTTTGAGCTTTGTCTTTTGAGCCTTTCTCTTGTTAATTTGCCTTCTTACTAGTCCTTGAAGCATGTTCATTTGATTTGTAGCCTTCGTTTTCATCCATGCTCGTCCATGCTCTTATCTTACCCATGTAGTCTTCATTTTGACATTTTTTTATAAATCTCATTTCCTTGAGTTCTTAGGTCTTATTATGGAGTTCTTGTTCATGTTCTACAAAATCATCATCCACTACAAACATTCTATTTTCTTCATTTTACTTAAGGTTTTGACATACCAAAAGGTTAATAATCTTTCCCTTTTTGGTGATGTCCAAAACTTAAGAAAATGGGTTAGTGAATATTATGGAATAAACTTTAAATAATAGTAAATAATAAAAATACTTAAGATGTATAAATTCAAATGGTAGTGAAAGGGAATTGTTGAGGTAAAAACATAAGAGCTCAAGCCAATAGGTTCAAGAAGAAATAAGGGATTTTCACAAAATGTCCAAGGGCCAACTTGTCTCTGTAACATAGATGAATTCATATTCACAAACATTTATTCATTCATAAGCATATCACAATCACATACTATTACTATCTATAATGTACAAATGTATATTATTCACTGTCCAAAAATTCTCCCCCTTTTTGGACATCACCCAAAAGGAGGGACCACCAAGAACTCTAATCACTAACCTCAATGGCATCATTTGAATCCTCATCAGAAGTAGCTGCAACACAAGAAGGTTTGTAGGTCTCCTCATCATCGTCATCACTACTGGTGCTGATGTTGGTGACATGCTGCTTGTCGTTGTTTTCTGAAGATGGTATCTAAACTAGATCCCTCCATGGATGGAGCTTTACTAGAAATCGAGATGAAGCTCATGGATCTTGCTAAAATGGAGTGTTTTATGAGGATGAGGAAGCA
This sequence comes from Gnetum montanum, assembly GCA_015680685.1. Taxonomy (NCBI): domain Eukaryota; kingdom Viridiplantae; phylum Streptophyta; class Gnetopsida; order Gnetales; family Gnetaceae; genus Gnetum; species Gnetum montanum. Next base: position 146,003 of record MNCI01023383.1, on the reverse strand, counting down.
TCCTTCATTTGATAAGTAATAGGATTGATAGGTCTCCACTGAGAAGAAGTTCCAAAGATGCTCTCCATGTCCTATTGCTCAAATTTCTGTAGAGCATCATCCTAATGATGAGAACTGGGTCCAGGCTACATGGGATTAAGGAACTTCCCTTGGACATGTGTTGGTGGTGCATCAAGCTCCTCTAAATCAGATGCATTTTCCAAGTCATAAGCCCAGGAAGGTCCAACTACTAGGTGGAGTTGGACAGTCCTCCTCACTATTTAATATGGAAGGAGTGGTGATCTCCTCAAACTATTGCCTATTAGAAGGAAGAGGTACTTTAGCTAATTGCCAATAGATTTAAATCTTCTTAACTAAGGAGAGACCTTAGATGATGATGTAGATCCCTTCTTCCTTGATTTGTGAGGCCTAGTGCTAGATTCTGCATCTTTAGCATAGGTGAAGCTCCTCTTTTTTAAATACTCATGAAGGATCCTCTTGCCTTTAAGCAAAGACATGTGAGGAATGGGAACACCTCTCTGTTGGCTCCACAAACTAATGAGGTAAGGATGCCCATAGATTTTCTCCTTGGTGAACAAGCCTAACATGTCTTGGTAGAAAGTATGACCCAAGTCCAAATGTTATCATATGAGAAGGCAATAGAAAATAAATGCTTGTGCTAGCAAAAAATAGGTATAGATTCCTTATTTTACAAAGATATTATATAAAACAATGAGAGAGAGAATGGAAGCATCTAGAGCCATCTGACTCCTATAAATTCTTTCACTACATAGAGACACTGACTTCCCAAACAAAGCATTGCAAAATTCATCTTGGGAAATAGAAATCACACCATTTTTGAAAATGTCATTCATGGAATGAATGGTGATCCTAAAAACATTAGGACTGGATATTCCAAGAATTACATTAACTACTTGAGAAGAAATGTCAATAAGCTTGTTCCGAGCCATGGTAGTGAAAGGCCCAAAAATGCATTTATAATGACAATATTACAATAGAATTCTCTTACGGGAATTTCAAGCACATAAAAATTCATGAAAATAAGTGAAATTGAATTCAAAACTTAAAAGAGCCCCATCAATTCATTCTAATGGCATTGATGAAAACAAATAGAATGTTTAGAGATAATAGAGATGGTTTGAGTTACCTCAAATCAATGTTGGGTCTCAATGAATATGAATTATGGAGTATAGGTACTTATAATGTTGGAGGAAGCTCCCTTTAACTTCTTGCTCTTCCTTGGTAGTGGCCTTAACACTCCAACCTTCTTATGGGGCATGGATTGTGAAGAAAAATGCATAGCTCATTATTGTTGGTGAAGCGTTAGTCATCTACCCTTGGTTGTCTATGCTTGAACATGGAAGAACAAATGAGAAATGAAGATTTAGATTTATACAATCATGGTTGTTGAGGGCTTTTTACAAAAATATAGATAGCTCCTTTGATATATAGACATCTATGCTGCATCTAACAAAAATTAGGTAGGCATCTCACTTGGAAAGTATACATCTTTGAGTAGATGTCTATATTTTTATGAAGATGGGTAGATGTTTCAACAAGAAAGGTCTATGGATGGTTGCCAAGGATGATAGTCTTAAGAGATATTTAAAATGAATTAAATACTTAACTCTGCTTACCTTTCTTGTTAAAGAAAATGAAGATGCCTAAGGAGCTTGAGAATGAGATCCCTCTTTTGAGGTACCTCGTCTCATGTAAATTTCTTTTATTTCCAAAGACTAGCTTTCCTTCACAAATTTGTTGGAGAAGATTCTTTCACTATCATCGTTATTATTTTTGATTCTCCATGCCTTCTTGAATCCCTTGCCGTTTTGATTTATCTACCTTTTCTTGTTGTCCTGCACAGTTTCCTTTCTAGACACATTTGGATAAGACCAAGGAGTTTTGTGAGATGTCCAAGTGTTCATATGATAATTCTTTAAATTGCAAACCCATTACTTATGCCCAAATCTATTACAATAATAACACCTAACCTTTTTCTTTTGATTAAGGTTATCAAACCTAAGGGTTTCTTTTTATTTGGATGTAGTGCTAGTAGTTACATTAATTTTTAAAGGGGCCTCTTATTTAGATAAATTTTGTGTGGATGCTTGTTCTTATTGATAGCATCCTAGTCCACTTTTATTAGTTGGACTTCTTCCTTGCCCAATAACTATTTGAAGTGATTCTTTTCCTTTGACAAGCCTCTCATTTACAAGTTTAGCATCTGCAAGTTCTTCCTTATTCTGCACATAGGAAAGGGTTTGCTTTTCATTCTCAACCCTTAGATTTGAGGTTTCTTTTGTGAGGTCTAAAATTTTCATATTTAATTAAGAGACATCTCAATCCTTGTTTTTTAATTCCTTATTTAATTTTACACAAAGATTTTAAAGAGATAGAAGTCCATTATACAAGAGGTCATACCTTTCTTCATCAGTTTCTGTTTGATCATCATCATTAGATAGGGTAGCACTGTCATCTATGAGAGCCATAAAAATTAGATGTGAATCTTTTGAAGTGTCATCCACCTCTTCTTCACTTTGCTCTCCATCATCCTAGCTTATGTAGAAGTTGGTCTTTTTTGTATCCATGTAAGTCTTGTCTTTCCATTGCAACCTACCATTATTAGAACATTCAAAGGCTACATGGCCTCTTCCACCATATACCCAACATTCTATTGAAAAAGCATCAAAATTTGAATTTTAAAAATTCTTACCTTTATATTTACCTTTGGTGTTGGATTGGTTGGATCCTAGTTGATTGAAGCTCCTTTATTTTCTTGCTAGAAGTCTTTGAACTCTCCTTGATAGAAGAGCTATTTCTTCCTCGCTGTTTATTTCTTATTTAGTCGGTTCCTTCTCTTTAGATGCTAATTTTAAGGTGACAAATTTTTATTTTATTAACTGGGATTACCAAACATCATGCGCTTGCTTGAAGCAATCATACTTATGTGCTTAATTTATTGCTATTTAACTTAGTTAACTTAACTTAGCTAAATTTAGCTTAATTACTTGGAAGCATTAAATAAAATTTCATAAAACATTAAATGCATGAATAAAATAATTAATCTAGCCAAGGTGTTGCAAGATTTATTAGGAAGTTCATCTTTATTGCCCCATACACTATCATGCTCAGGTACAGTAGTGCTTGAATAAAGATCTGTACACTCAATAACTTCTGCTGTGGGCACTTTGGAAAATATTCTTTGGTCATGAAGGATCCTCATTGCATGGTGGTGTTGCTTATTCTTTAGTGAAGACAGTTTTGCTTCTAGTCCACGCCTCCCATTGCAATCACAACAAAGTCATGGATTAGTGTGTAATATGTAATGTATAGCTTTTAGGTACCTTGTCTTATCGATAGTTACACTTGGCTAGGTTGTGATTATGGTGGACTTATTCCTTTAATAGTGTTAGTGGGAAGATTGAAAAATAGGATGAAATGGATAAGTGATCCATTATTAAATTTTGAAAATCCCAAATGTGATGAAATGCTTGAAGAGGATTAAAGAATTCACAACCAATAAAAAAAAGGATTTCACTAAAAAATGTTGTGAAGATGCACACAATTGGATGTCATCGATGGAACACACAAAAGGATTTGATTGTGAGAATGTCTAAGGGTAAATATCTTAACTAATCCAACCAAAAGGTATGCAAGTGGATCCTCCCCAAAGCAGGCACACACCCTTTGTTACCCTTGCATAACCTCAAACAAAGGAGTCCATGATCCCCATGGGTGATTAATGTGACAAAAAGTTAAGTACAAAAACCTGGAAGAAACTATCTAAGAATTTCAACACATCAAACCAAGACATCAAACAAGAGCATGAGCACTAGTAGTGAGGTGAGGCATGGAAACCATAGATGGATGAGAGAGAAAGGACAATGGAGTTCCTGATTAAGGTCACATGAAGTCTCTTGTGAATTTTGTGGTTAAGTGAATTGATGAAATTCATCCTTAGTCAAAATCAAAACCAACCATGTTTAATGATTTCACATTGCCACTCTAAGATTGGTCCACCCCATTGAGACATAAGAGTGCCCCGATAGAACAACCAATACTCCTTATTTAAGAAGAAAAGAGAAGCCGAAAGTGAGAAAGGACCTTAATTAGAGGGGACCTTCAGGCATGGGCAACATGTTTTTTTAGTCCCATAATTAGTGCTTATAGTTCATTTATTTTGTCTAAGGGGTATGGTTTGAATTCCCATCATTGTTTTTTGAAATGGAAACCACACCATGCAAAGACTTATTTTACTTCATGTTATTAATTGACATGGAATGGTAAGAAATCCATGAAAACACACATGCATCCAAGTAAGTAAAAAGGTGTAAAGAGTACTGCGCGCCCTTAAAGTCATGCCCTATTTAAACCTTTGAATCCTTTCCAAGTCTAGAAACTACCAAGGTCACAAGTTTGTTAAAGTTTTATTAATGAAAAGGGACTTCATACTTCCAGAACAAGGAAAACCATATAGTTTGTCGATGGGTGGATGTTGTGGACTCATTGCCTATTTCATAAAAAAGAAACCATGTCTTAGTTATCAGTAACAAAATTTAAAGCTAGAATCCAGACCCCAATAATCAAATAACCAAATAGCACATGTCCACATCAAAAAAAACTACACTGTACCCAATTGGCAATAAGGCACATTATTATTAAAACAAAATAAGAAATCACACCAAAATAAAGAAAAATATACAAGAAATTATAAAATATTTAAGAAAAATAAAATGTGCTAGCAATGTTGTAAAAAAAAAAATTGAAAAAAATTTAATAATGTAAAAAAAAGTGTAAGATATAGAAGGTGTAAAACAAAAAGTTATAAAAATAACAAGGTGTAAAACAAAAAGTTGTAAAAATAACAAGGTGTAAAAAAAATGTGTAAAACAAAAAGATGAAAAATTGATGAGCCACTTATATAGTTATCATGGATGGCCATCTCCCCGATGACTAGGTTGAAGAAAGGAGATCCAAAAAATTGAGTGTGGTTGACCATCTAATGAGGCATTTGTTGCACTAGCTTGCTTAGGCTCATGGAAAGGTTTGATTTATTGCATGTTGACCAGTTGTTTCTTATCTAGGTTCTCAAGTTTATAGATCATCATGGCCCCAAAATGAAAAGTTTCAGAAATGATGTAAGGCCCTTCCCAGAATGTCTGGAACTTAGTTCATTGAGGTACATGTGTGGGGTTCTAGTAGAGGACCTTATCCCTTAGTTGAAATTTGACTTTTTTAATTCTAAGGTTATGGTGTTTTTCGTTAAATGCCTTATGTAACTCATTAGATGATAGGGCCACCAATTGACTTTCGTCTAGCAGGTTGAGATTCATTAATTTTTCTTTTTGTGCTATAGTTAAGTCAAGGTTAAGGTTATAGGTTGTTGAAAGTGTACGGAACTCGAATTGAATAGGAAGAGTTGGCAATTTTTCTTACATGAGCTTATAGGAAGAGTAGCCTATAGGAAGCTTTCAGATGGAGTGATAGGCCCAGAGTGCATTGTTGGCTTTTGTGCTCTAGTCCTTCTATATTTGCTAACTATTCTTGTTAACATCTTAGTGATTTCCCTATTTGTAACCTGAACTTGATCGTTAGCTTTAGGATGATAAGGTGTTATTAATTTATGCTCAACCCCTAAGCGTTGCATGATTTTTTGAAAGGTAGTACCTATAAAGTGGATTCCATTATAAGAAATTAATGCACGTGGCACACCAAACCCTTTTACAAATTTTTTTTTGTACAAATTGAGTAGTAGTAGAAGATGTATAGCTAGTGACGACAACTGCTTTTGTCCATTTCGTACAATAGTCAATAGTGACTTTGATGTATGCCATTCCATTTGACATGGGTGTGATGGGACCCATGAAGTCAATGCCCTAGATGTCGAAGGATATTAGTGGTTAGATCGACTATTGAGGTCTCTCCATTCAAGTGATCATTCCACCATTGCATTGGTAATATTCACAAGAACATAAAAATTGGTGAGCATCCTTGAAAAGTGTTGGCCAATAATACCCTGTCATCAGGATCTTAATGGTCATGCATCTCCTAGCATAGTGGCCCATACAAGGACCCTCATGAGCATTCTAGAGAACATGTAGTTGATCAACATCAGGGACATAACAATGAACTAGGCCATTGGTGCACATCTTGTATAGATGCCCATTGATCTCCATGAAGCATTTCACCTAGTGAAGAAACCATTATTTCTTCTAGTGGTCCAACTCTTGTGGCATCTCTTGAGTAAGAAGATAGGTGACAATGGCATCCTACCATTTAGGCTCAATGTGCAATTGCTCAGTTATATCCTTGGCAAAGAGGAGTTCATTAGGAAACTGATTAGACAGTGGGCTTTCCTCCTATTTGTTGTTCCATCATAATCAAGATAAGTGGTTAGCGACCATACTCTTAGTTTTTTTTCAATCTACCATCGTAAGATCGAATTCCTGTAAGATCACTAGCCACCATATGACATGAGGGCTCATTGTTGGCTTGTTCATTAGGAAGCAAATTACACTATGCTCCATGCACATAAAAACTTTGTATCCAAGCACATAGTGCTTGAATTTTTCTAAGGCAAACACCACTACCATCAATTCTTTTTCTATGGTGGTGTAGTTTAGTTGTGCACCCACAATGCTTCAACTTGCACAAGGGATGTAATATAGATGTTTCTTACCATTGAACTACATAAGCATAGCTCTCAAGGTGTAATTTGATGCATCTATCATGATATGAAATGGTCTGGACCAGTCAAGTGCTTGTAGAATTAGAGTCTCTATGAGCTTCTACTTAAGGCTTTGAAATGCATGTTCACATTCCTTGGTCCAGATGAATGGAGCATCTTTCTTTGTAAGCTCAACCAACAGTTTTGAAATCTTAGAGAAATTCTATCCAAGGAATGACTAGACGTCTTTGAAAGTTTTTGGTTGGTGAGTTATTCCTTGGATGACCCTTATCTTTTGAGGGTCCACCTTAATTCCTACTTGCAAAATTTTGTGCTCCAACACAATGCCCTCTTGGACCATTAGATGGCTGTTCTACCAATTGAGCCAAAGATTGGTATCCACTCATCTTTTAAGCACTTTCTCAAGATGGTTTAGGGCTTACTCAAATGTAGCTTTATAGATGGAGAAGTCATCCATGAAGACCTCCACCTCATTATTGATTTTCTATTGAAAAATACTCAAGACCAAGTGTTGAAATGTGGCAAGGGTATTTCACAGGCCAAATGGCATCTTTTGGTATGCACATGTCTCTTAGGAACTCCTAAATTTTATTTTGGCCTGATCCTTTGGCATGATCTAAATTTGGTTATTGCCACTATAACGATCCAAAAAAACTATAAGAACTTTTCCTAGAAATGGTGTCTAACACTTGATCCACAAATGGCAATGGGAAGTGATTTTTGAATGTTGCCATGTGTAATAGTTAGAAATCAATGTAGACCCACACTTGCCACCTTGCTTTGCCACAATCATGAGTGGGCTAACCCACTTAGTATTTGCAATGGGATAGATAAGCCCCACCGTAAGGAGTTGTTTGATTTCCTCTTTGAAGATTTGGCTCAATTTGGGGTTCAACCATCGTTGCGGTTGCCTTTTTGGCCTCATGGCTAGGTTAGTGTACATACGATGCTAGTATATCCTAGGATCAATCCCTATGAGTTCATGATATGACCAAGAAAAGGCTATTGGCCATTTGTTGAGAACATTTAACAACATCTATTTTTATTCAAGAATAAGATTTTCATTGATTATTACCAGCTTCCCATTTTTCAAGAATGCATATTCCATGATGGTAGGCAAAGTTTTTAACTTAAGGGGATCTTGTTTAAAATTTTCAGGAATTCTCAACTCTTTCCAAAAGGTATCATCATTTGCATTATCAGAGAGCTGGTGATGAACTTGCTTTAGTTCATCCATGCCTTATATGTAGGCACATGTTAGGCTCTCAGTAGGTTTCATACAAAGTGTGTTTCTTCCAAGATTAGCTGTCAACCATTGGGTGCCCTTCTATTTTTTTCCTATTGCGTACATGCATCTTTGAATTTTAGATATGTTAGCATATTAACTGCATGCCTTGATAGTACAGTTTTGATGGCCCATAGTTTCTACACACAGTTGCACCTTGTATCACTATATGTGACACATGGAACTTTCTTCCTCTGAATCTTTCCGAATGCATTTTCTTTAGAGATTTTGAGGGAAAGATCTTGGATCCCCAATCGTGCATCAACAATGCTCGACCAAGCCCTTCCCATGATGATTGGGAAGTCCTCCTTGTAATTTTCCACTTGGATCACCAAGAAATTAGTGGGGTAGGACTACCAACAAATGGTGGTCACAATGTTTTACACTAGTCCTAAAGAAATAGTGATGGATTGATCAACCAACTCGAGATAGATGTTGCTCTTCTTGAGTGGAGGCAAGTTTTAGGACTTATACATCTCATGGAAAATTAGATTAACACTAGAAATTGAATCTAGAAGAACCTTGCAAGGCTTATTCCCAATGATTTGAAGGTAGATGAGGGGACTTCTAGGATTAGATAATTTTTTGGGAAGGTGGCTAGCCTTTATCCAATTGGTTACCACATGAGTTAACATGATGGTATGCACTTTGGAAGGTGTTTGATTTGAAGGGGACTTGAATGGATTAGATGTAGTGGGAGATGAAGAAGTAGGGTTACTAGCTGTAGGTGTATGTGAGGGTTTAGTTGGGTTGTTGGATTGGAAGAAAGGTCTCTTTTGTGATCTAGTTTTTGAACCACTTGGCTAAGGAGCCAATTGTAAGTTAACATCCCTTGTTGCATTGCATTGTTGTGGCTGAGGTGGAATTTCTTCTTACATTGATGGAGTAGGTGGTAACTGGGTTGAGGGTGGAGGAACATATGCAAAAGGATGAGAAGGGTAATATGGATGTGGGGTTTCCCATCTAGTAGATGGAGAATGAGTTTTGTAATACTCTGGAGGGTAGTAGTGATGTTGGAAGGTGGCGTGATTGAAAGAGTCACATGGAGAAATGGGTTATTGAACATAGTACCCATATGAATCTGGTTTCCTATAATGGTTTTTTTGCCTTGGTGTTGGCATCACCCACAACTGTGGGTGCTTCCACTGCTGGTACTACTCATATGGTTGTGGAAAAGCTCCACTTGGACCATAAGCTTGTTGTTGCTCATGGAACTCTCTTGGATTTTCTTGAGGATAAGGCAATCTTCTAGGTGCTTGCTTTCTTGCTAATCTAGGATTCAACATGTACACCCCAGACTCCTGTAAGTGTGACAGGATAGGTTAACATCTTTTAGGATGTTTTTATTAGTAGATGTCACATCCACCATCATCATCTGATTTTGTCTTCAAAACTTTTTCTATTGCAGCAACTTTGCCCTTACCTCTTTGGTAGGCATGTTTAGCTTCTTTTTTCCTTTTGTAGTTATGATCACTACTCTGCTCTCTTGATTTTTCTACGATTTCTAGTAGTTTGGAATTTTTTCTCCAAAGAGTCCCATAATTTATCAACCTTGGCCGATATATCAAAATAAATTTTTGGATTGGCAAGGTTTTTCACTGCATGACCTCATGAAGTGGCGACTTCTTCTCATTGTCACAAAATTGGATCTCCCTTTTTCTAATGGAAGGATACCTATTATATTCCTTAGCACTTTCCCATTTCCTCAGCTCTCCTTATTCTTTTGGTACCTACTCTATCAGCCTTTGGATCTAATCGACTCTTAGTTCTAACAATAAGCCTTGGGCATAGACTCCAAGAGTTCTCCTCATTTTTTATCAGAGCCCATCTATGATATGGCAAAGTTGTTCCAGTTGGGAATAACCATGGCTAGGATATCTATGCAACAAAGAATAGTATCAGCCCATGGCTGCACCCAAGGGTTCATGTGTTCCTTGTTTCCATCCTTGGATTTGCCTCCTCAAGTTGGACACTCGAATGTCTAATACTTGTCATTGAATAGTTCAAGCATTGTAATCCACCATCTAATGGATTTTGGTTTTAAGGACTGATACCAACTCTTTGCTTCCTTAATGAATGTCCTTGGGAATAGCTTAAGCTTTTGCCAATTGTTCTTCACATTTTGCAAGGCACATGCATCATGAAAGGCTTGAAGATGGTTCTGCATATCTAAGTTATATCCCCCTTAAAACTTGGGGATATTATTCATGTCTAGCCTCTTGATTCAGCTATCCTTTACATGCCTTGTAGGAATTCTCATTGCCTCTGTGATGTTCAACATGCTTTGAGTGACAAGCAAAGGCTCATCATAACCATGGCCTCTATGGTGGTGATGTTGCCTATGATGCCCTCAACTACCCCTTCTTTTGTAATGATGGGCCTCCCTTGAATGCCTATGCCTCTAATCTTGACTTGCCCAATGGGCCTTAAGATCATTTCGGTTTCTTCAGTCACCTCCATCATGATCATGCCCTTTGTGATTGCACTTGGAGCCAGAAGAGGAAGAAGATGATGACGAAGGTGAAGAGGAAGGATGACTAGCATCACCATGGTTTCTACTACCCCCTCGTTGGCAGTCACAACCATGATCATGATCACAATTCTTATCCTCATCCTTGCCATGACCCTCCTCTTTGGATCCATTTTGATCATGGGATTCATTCTTGCTAGAGCTAGGATTGTGCACAATAGACTGCAGGTTCTAGTTTTGGCCTTCTTGGTTAGAGTCAAAGAGAGGAGTGTCATTTAATGGAGAGCCCTTAGCTAAGAAGCCCTCACCATCTCTTTTTTATAGTAAGAATGGGGAGCAATCAAACCATTTCCCCTTTACACTTTCATAATGCTTCTCTTGCTGCTGATTCCTTTTACATTGTGCATTTGTGGGATGGTACTCCCTGACATCACTATCTTACATAACATATTTAGAATGAAGTCTCTACAGTCCCAACCTCATAAGAGTGCATTGGAGCATTGTAGGAATAGATTGATTAGGTAGCAACATAATGTTGCCTTCTAGGTCCTACCAATACATTTGTTCATCTTGATGTAGGACGAAGGTGAAATTGGGCACATACTCATCAGGATGAGCATATACCATGCTATATTGGTAGGGCACTTGCTGATTTGTTTGTTCAATTCTTTGTCAATTGGATGTTTGCTCAAACTTAGATGGAGAATCACTCCTGTGAGAAAAAGAAGACATTTTGAGGTTAGAAAAAAAATAAAACTCAGTGTGCTTTATTATGATTGTTTTTGTTATTTTGGCATATGATGTGACCTTAGGGTTCATTCCAATGATGTTAAATGATTTTTGATAAGTTTCTAGATTGCACACATATCAAACAAAAGGTCCTCGATAATGGCACCAATGATGAGCAGCGAATACCCCTACACTCAACCATACGAATCACAAGCATTCACACACGATCTGGTTGAATTTCATAGACCTTAAGTCTTTAAGTACACTACTTCTAGGAAGTGAAATCTAATTGTTACAATCATTTTTTCCCAGTTACACTTGTGAAATGCAAAGGTATGGTTAAGTGCAATTGAGGCATCTGATTTTTATTTTTTTTATGTTTTATGTTCTTGGTATTTAAAATAAGCAAATGAAATAATTTAATGGCTAATTTAAATCTAACTCATTAATCTCTAACTAATCCTAACATAAGTATCTAGTCCCACTTTTTGTACACATCTTGAACATGTATAATGCTACTGGGTTACCAAATGTTAAGCATTACTAGGATTACCAAACATCATGTACGTGCTTGAAGTGGTTGTACTTATGTGCTTAATTTATTGCTATTTAACTTAGCTAACTTAACTAGGCTTAATGACTTGGAAGCATTAAATAAAATTTCATAAAACATTAAATGCATAAATAAAATAATCAATTTAGCCAAGGTGCTAAAAGGTTTATCAGAAAGCTCATCTTTATTGTTGTACACACTGCTGTGCTCAAGTACAATAGTGCTTGAATAAAGATCCATATACTGAATGACTTCTATTGTGGGCACATTGGAAAATATTCTAACTATAAAGAAAAGAAATTGCAGGAGCTTTTTTGTGCTATGACAAACTTATGCCCAAACCGTGTGCCCAAGTGCTATATTTATAGGCTAGCACACATCCTGCGATATTGGATATCCAAAATCATTTCTTGGTCCTTGATATTGAAGTAGAACAAAATACATTTCCTCACCTACAAGGTTCCAACAAGCTCAAAATGTGATTTCAAGGATTCCACAACCTTTACAAAATTGAGCTATGCTCCGGAGTGTTTTGACGCTGCAAAACAACTCAACCCTACAAGGTCCCAATAAGCTCAATGTGGATGCCTTCTCACAAGAAGCACATCAACCCCGTAGGGTTACAAGAAAGAGAGCAACACACAAGGAAAGAAAGAATGTAACTAAATTCACAAGACCTTTTACTTAAAGCTGAGTACAACTTACAACCAAGAAAATGATGTTACAATGAGGGACAAGAATAGAATTTCATAGAATAGATAATGAGGAGCTTGAATATGAATAGTGCTTCCTTATTTCCAAGATTTTAACATATTTTTATAGCCTTAGAGTTTCTAAAAACTTAGAATTTGTGCAACGAGTACCAAACAACTCGTGTAGATGTCTATTTCGAAGTTGGGATATCTACCTAATTTGGCATCAATTTAGGAGAGATGTCTCACTAGAAAATGGGACATCTTTAGTGGGACATCTATAGGGAGACATCTACTCTTGGATGTAGACATCTACTATTTTTTAGAGACATCTTGTCAACTTTTAAGCTTTGTCTTTTAAGGGTTTGTCTTGTCAATTTTCCTTTTTGCAAGTCCTTGAAGCATCTTCATTTTATTTGTAGCCTTTGTTTTCATCCATGTTCGTCCATGCTCTAATCTTGCTCATGTAGTCTTCATTTTGACATTTTTTGTGGATCTTGTTTCCTTGAGTTCTTAGGTCTTATTGTGGAGTTCTTGTTCATGTCTTGCAAAATCATCATCCACCACAAAACTTCTATTTTCTCCATTTTCCTTAAGGTTTTGTCATATTGAAATGTCAACAAAAGAGCAATCAACAAAGTGCATATTTAAGGGTTGTTTCTGATTCCCAAAAATAATAATGTTAGTAATTAAATCATTTTGTTTGTCATAATGAAGGGCATGATAGAAAAAATTAAGAAGAAGTATAAATAAATAAGGAGCTATAGGACAACCGTGGTTAATAGATTTGCTAATAAGAAATAAGTTACTTATACTCGTTGTTGTAATAACATAAGCATTAGCATCAACAAAAGATAAAAAATCATATTTATAAATTTATAATTGAAACCAAGTTTATAGAGTTAAGGAAGGATAAATTCTTATTCAATTCAATCATAGGCTTTGGCATAGATATAACAACCTCCATTTTTTATATCCTTGATATGTATGATCTTTATTGAGATTGTGGTGCTTGTGCTTAGGTGTGTGTTATGCATATTATTGGTTAGTATATTTTATAGTTTTGCAATTGATGTTTTATGGTGATGAGCTTTGAGATGCATAGGTGTATTAATATTTTTATATATCTTTTGATACACACACACTTATATATTAATATATGTATATTTGCTACCATCAAGTAATTGTGCACTAACCCTATTATTGAGTGTGACAAGATTTCATGAGGATTGGTTGGAAGCATGACATGGCATGTGATCTATGATTTGTTTATTTATTTTCCTAGAGTATATTTTATGACCTTGTTGTTATGTGTTATGATAGCTAATTGTAGTATATTTAATTAAGATAGTTTTTTTGTGAGAGGATTAATGTGATATTTTTTAGATTATTAGTTTTATGATATTTTCTTTATTTGTTATTTTAGTACATGTGGAAGTTACGTAGGAGGTGGAAAGAATTAATGGAAATATTCATTTAGTGTAATGTTTGTTTTGGTAATTGGTTGTTCTCTCATTTCATGGTTTTTTGTTAATCGCCATTAAAACTTCCATGCCTCTTTCTCTCCAAACATTTTGATGATTCAGGAGAGATGTTGTGGGAGATTGAAGCTAGTAAAGGTGCTGGTGGATTTAAATTAGTTGTATTGTTACTTGAATATTTATTGTATCACTCTCTTTTCTTATGGTTTTCATCATGTAGATTTAGAGGTGAGTAATCTTGGCCCATTTTCCATTTTTTGTTTGTAGGTTTATGCACATTTGTGAGATGGATTTTGTATTATTTATGTGCATTATTATGATGTATGTAGGTTGTTAGGTATTATTTTGATCACCTTAAAATTCTGATTTAGTAGATTTTTTTTGGGTGTAATTTATAAGTAATTGCATTATTGTTTCCATCAATTTTGAACATGGGTTCTATGAGAATTTTACCAATAATTTTATGGGGTGGGTTTTGCAAATGAATTTCTTAGATTTTGTTCTTGTGGGAGATATGGGTATTATTTTGACAATGTTAAAAGACAAATTTCATGATTTTAAGTTAGATTATTAATTTTATGTAATTCTTAAATGGATCTATGGAATCTCTTGATATATTTTTTCTTTTTTGTTTTGCTTGTAATTTCCTTTCATAGATCAAGGGTTTAGTAAAATGTTTTTATCTTTTACATATGTTTGCATTAGGATTTGAGCTACAGGTTTCCAAAATTCTCATGAAAATTTATAAAATTTTTTAAAATAATCATTTTAAAATTTGTAGTAGATTTTGAGTCATGATCTTGTCTTCCAAACCCATTTGAAATCATAGAAATTTTTATGATGTAGATTTAGGAGGCTATATCTCTAGAATGATAAAGATTAAAAATCTAAAATTTTACATGAATGTTTTTATATGTATTATCATTTATATACAACTAGAATCAATTAAAAATGATATTTTTCAAATAAGTTATAAATTTATCTCTCTACAATGTTTGAAATTAGATCAATTTCTATAGCATAGATTAAGAAAATCGTATCTCCTAGCTTGTATTAGATTGTGATATGAAACTTTAACTATGTACTATGAAAAATGTTGGCTTGAAATTCAATTTAGAAGCAGCCAAAAAGGATATGTCATCTTGGATTTATGCTCCATTCATTGTTAGCTACTTTTTCTACTCTTGTTTTGGCTTGATTCTATAATGCTAGATTCATGGCTTAATATCTCTGTATGTATGATAAATATCTTCCTAAATTTTTAATAGATACTAGCTATAGATATTAGATTTTATAAAAATTTAAAAATTATTAGAAAATTAAAATTAATTATAGATTTATGATAATTTTTACTTGCTATTATGCATTTAGACTACAATCCAACTCTAGAATCAATTTTGGGATTGAAAGAAGCCTTAATATCCTATGTTAAAATAAACATACGATTATGTGAGATCATGGTTTAAATATGGCACCTTGGTATTGATGTGTTACTTCCTCTTTTATTTTTGGTGCTTGGTTTAGTCCCCCTTTTATCTTCACTATGTTCAATTTATGAAATTGGGTTTGTTAGCCTATTGACTTTAGTTTGGGGTCAATTGTTGGATCTTTTGCTTATTTTAGCATATGTTAGATTGTTGGATCTCTTGGTTGTTTGTTCATGTCAAATGATGTTTTAGATATCTTTACCATCAATGTTTTGTTAAATTTATTATGTTTTCTTTTGGGTCTTGAAATGTTTAATGTTTCCTTGTCTTGAATGGGTGTTGCTTGGTTTCAATCTTGGTCAATTTGTGATCTTCTCTAATGGTTTAATTAGGATATTTATATTAACTTTTGACCTTATAGATTCTTGTTGTGTGAATTCTTTCATGTCTTGATTTTGTTAAGCTTCACATTGGGATTTTGAGTCCCAATTAATCCTTCCTAGATAAGTGGATATTTCATGATTTGAGTATTGATCCATAAATGATTATTGGCTACTGGTGACTTCTATCTTCCCATTGTTATGGTTCAATTGGTTTGATTGAAAGCTATGGTTAATGATTCCTCTTCTTAAATTAATTAGCATCTTGGGTTATTTTTTGGGATTTGGGAAATCTCTTTGAATCATGATTTTGGTTTTTCTTTTGATGATGAATTTCCATGAGAATGGTTTGAATTCAATGATGTTATTACAACGTCCCATCCTTTGTTAAGGATGGAATTATAAATTAATTATGATATTAACCTTTGAAAGAAGTAGTGCCTCATTATGAGGAGTTGTAACTATTCATAGTACTCCTCAGGGATGGGTTTGACTTGTGACATTTAAGGTTGGGTTTAGAGGTCATATCAACATGAAGTTATAAAGCCAGATTAGCAAATAATGAGGGTTGGATGAAGTGAGACAATAAGGAACTTATCACCTCTTTGGTTTGATGTTCTAACCATGGTGGTAATGCTAGGTTGCCTCTAAGGTCTTAAGTGTTATAGGAAGATAACCCAGGACCATTAACAGTGTATCTAATAATTCCATTAATAGAGTTTCCATGATTTATTTTCATTTTTATTTGATGTGTCATTCATCATTATTTTCCAAGTTGAACATGTGATCAAGTTATTTTCATACAACATGACAATTTTATGCAATGAACGATTGTATTCATCAACATTTGAGAATGGGATATCACATTTGGTATAAGAGCCAACCATAATCTAGGAGTAGAAAGTGGATTGGAAAGATAGAAGCATCATTCAAGTTTTATTATATAAGAGAAGGGATAAATTAGGAAGAGGGGATATGGGAAAAGTGTGAATATGGTTGACACATAGAAGGAATCAAGCATCCAATTTGAAAATTTGAAGATCTTTAGCAATCTTCGCTTGAATCACTTTTTCTTCCATGTTGACATCATTCTTCTTGAGTACATTCCAACATCCAAATAAACCATCATAGAATTGCTAAATGTATTTTATTCTTCTTTGAGCAATAGCCTTTACCTGCTCAGCCTTGGCATGTTCAGATTCTGATAGATTAACTCAGAGGATTCATTGTGTCACATCTTCTTGTCATTCTTTATCTTTTCTTTGTAAATTAAGATAAGGGTTATAAGTAAAAATAAATAGTGATAATATATATATATATATATATATATAATAAGAATGAAAAAAATGAAGGATTTGTAAACTCACATGAAGCTAATCATTTGTAGTTTGGAGGATTTGCTAGCGATTTAGCAAGTGTTGGGCCAACCAAGTAGCACTCTTTAATTCCCTTTAGATATATTCTAGATTTTTGGTAACTTTTGGAGCATACTAATGAATGCTATGAGATGTTGATGAATCACCAAATTCTACCAAATCATAGTTACTTTTAAAGTCACATGATTGAAACTTTCTTAAATGATATATCTCCTCACGAATGGAGTGTGTAGTGTTCTTAGCGATTCAATCGCTAAGACTATGAAGGAGAATAAGCTCTTCTTTTGTAGCATCCACCATCTACCCTAAGGAATAGAAAGAGTTTTTCATGGTAATTAAGGGTATCAAACTAATTGAAAAATATCTAGATATAGTTTTTGCACTTCCAGATGAAGTGAAAACCTTCACTAGTATCACCTATAGAGACTAAGACTATACCTTGGGATATTTCAGTAGTGGTGTTATAGTCTGCTTAGAACTAGATTGACATGAGGAATCCTTCTTCGATGCTTAGATAAAGTGCCCTTGACCCATGGACATCTACGATACAAAATAGAAACAACATAAGAAGAAAAAATGGAAAGGAAAGTATTCTAAACTTAATAAGTGATAGGTAGTCAATTTACCTCATGTTCTTTTCCTTTGTTTTTCTTAACCACTTGTACCCTATCCACTAGAACCTTGTGTGGTATATGATTTTTGAAAAAAAAGAATGAGAGGTTATATTTATATATATATATAATTGTAATAACTAAGGGTGTATTTACAACAAACCTTGAAGGTTCCATTGCTACCTTCTTCTTTCTTGGAGTTTTCTCCTTAGTATCTCCTTTTGGTATGGTTTGTAGCCCAAATTGCACTAGCATATAAATATAATAAAGATACATAATCAATAAACAAGAAACATATAATTAAAAAGAAAAAGTATATATGTATATATATATATATATATCATTAGTTTCTTTTTGATTACAGACCTGTGTGATAGCTTTTTGGTCTTTTTTAGCACCTTCAATTTGACTTCTCATAATTTTTTCCTCCTCAAGAAACTCATGGTACAGATTAGAATTGTAATAGTTGAGGCTATTGGTTATAGCATTATAACTTAAGAATAAGGTTGTGATTAGGGGCACATAGCATATAATGTAGGGTTTTGAGGTTTTCTCTTAGCGACAGTAGCAAGTTCCATAGCAAGGGTTAAAGTAGAGAAACAAGATAAAGACCAATCATATATCCTACTAGTTTTGGCACCATGAAGAATATAGATGGAATAGGCATTAACATAGGAAGATTGAGCACCCCATAAAACTTTACTATATATGAATTAACATAATTTATACTTGACTTCATTAATAAAATCAACTAGATTATACTAATTTCAGGGAAGTGTAGAATCAACAAGATAATCATACAACTCTCTTTGGCAAAAAGCTTGAAACTTAGGAGAATGTGCATTAGGAATTAAAGGATTTTTCCCTAAGTGAAAACTTAAAATTGTTTGAACATTGGTAAGAGTAATTACTAACTGTTCAAAAGTCATTTTCAAAAGAGAACTTTGTCATATGCGATAAGCATTACACCATTAACTTATAAGATCTTTACAATAAAAAAAAAGCAAGTAACTTGGATAACCTAGAAGTTGTAAGATATTCAAAATCCTCAATGTCTAATCAAATATAAACCAAATCAATAGTCTCAACTATGTTATTTTGATGTAAAAGAATAGTAACTGATGTAGGGCTACCTTAGGTGGTGGGAGGAGCTTGACTAGGATGCTTTAGAGGAGCCATGTTACTCCAAGAAATCTCTACAACTACTACACTTGAAGCTAATGGGAAAAAAGACTTCCTTTTTCCATTAATCTATAGGAAGATCTAAACACCCTAGCTACAATAGAAGATAGAGCAAACTAAAGAAAAGTAT
The DNA here is from genome assembly GCA_015680685.1 of Gnetum montanum. NCBI lineage: Eukaryota > Viridiplantae > Streptophyta > Gnetopsida > Gnetales > Gnetaceae > Gnetum > Gnetum montanum. The sequence goes on along the minus strand of MNCI01023383.1, from coordinate 126,999 downwards.
ACATGATAGGTAATTAATTGTTAATTAATTTTAAATTAATTCTTACTTTTTTGATTTGTAGGACTAGTAAATTGGAGTTATCATGAGTCCAATGAGATGATTCTAATGGTACCAATTTCATTAAAATCTAATTTATTATTTGGGAGATATTGCATTTCTTGTTATGCATGTTTTTAATTAAAATTAATAATTTTTAACTTTAAAAATTTTTAATTTTTATTTAATTATTTTGTTCATGATAATTACTTTTTTTTTTTAATTTTTAGACTCAAAACTATTGGAATTGGAAGTTGAACCCATAACCAATTATTTACCAAATCAAACTCTTAACCCCTCTTCAGTTAGCCACCTAAGTAACTTGATAAGTTTAATTAATATATCAACCTATTAATATTTAAATAATAATACCTAAAATTTTATTTATTAAAAAAATTGTTACTATCACAAGGCAAGTTGTTGTTGGCCCTCCCAGTTGACTAGCTGCACCACAACTAGCTAGGTTAAATGTGGTCTATCACATTGTTATGATACAAAACCTCCTTGGCTAAGTGTATCTATGTGTGAGAAAAACTCGCATGCTATTGTCCATTGTCCTACCTCACTACCATTCGTTGCCCTACCATGCCATTGTTTGCCATTCCTTACACCACTTTTTAATATCCTAGCTACCATTTATGCCAGTTTCTTTACCATCGAGACTAAGAAAACTTGCCTCCCTCGATAACTGCCAACACCAAAAAACTTGCCTCCTTCGACAATCCATGGATACTACTGGCATTAAGAAAACCTACATCCTCTAGTAGCCCATGGACATTGCTAGTGCTAGAAAAACCTGCCTCCTTTGGTAGCTGGTAGACACTATTGGCACTGAGAAAACCTACCTCCTTTGACAAACAACAAACACCTCCAACGCTGAAAAAACCTACCTCCTCCAGTAGCCCACAGATATCATTGACACTAAGAAAACCTACTTCCTTCAACAACCCATGGATACCACTGAAGCTAAAAAAAATTTTCTCCTCCTAAAGGCTACAAACACCATTGGTGTTGGAAAAACTTGCCTATCAGTGATGAGAAAATTTTTTGTTAATTGATGTAAAAAATTTAAAAAACATTAAAATGAAGGTGCAAAAATTAAATATCTAAATGTGAAAATAATTTTTAGAAGAAAATAGAATTTGATGTGTTGGTAGCAATTGGGATAAAAATTCTATAACTAAGCACATTATCTTGGAGTAGTACTAAGATGGGTGACCTCTAGGGAAGTTTCAGAAAATGGAAAATTTCTTGCAACTTTAAAATGCCATAATTTCTAACCCTGGTGTTTGATATTAACAAAAAAAAAAACCATTTATAATAGGTTCAAATCTTCTAGAAATAATGGAATAGTTAGATTTAGCCTATGAAAATTCAAAAATTAGTTTTTTGAACTCATTATTTAGTCATCTATTAAAGCTCAAAGATTAAATATTTTTGGGTAAATAGAGTCTTATGAGGCTAGTTGAGTCTTTAGAAAAGGATCTAGGAAGACTCAATTCATTAATGATAGTTCCAAATTCTTCTAAAACTAATTAACTACATGGACCACCAAGATCAAGGAATCCTTACCTCACCTTATTCCTTTGACCTATCAATGTTGAAAGACTAGAGAGTGCATGAGAGAATAATGGAGTCTTGGATAAATGATTGAATGGATGCCATTGAACAATAGATTAATGAAATTAGATATGTCCAAGAAAAACTATATCAGTTAAATCAAAGATTTAGGAAAAACATGCAAGATATGTTTGAAGAAATTAGGAAATTATCTCATAGTTTGGAAGAGAAATGATCCAAAGTTTAAGGGAAGATGAATTCCTTTGCGGATTCCATCAAGCAATTAACTGATCATTTGACATATCATCCTAACCAAACTCAATATTCATCCAAGATCATAATCAAAATCAATTTTCACCTAGGGATTATCACCAAGATTAATTCTAACATCACTGAGACTAGTACTGAGATCAATTTCCCCCTAGGGATCAATATCGAGATTAATCTCCACCTGTTGGATGCCAAGGTGTTGACATCTCCTAACAAGGCCAAAGAATGAAACCTATAGGGGAAGGTTATTGGAATTGGAAAAATTTCCCAAGCAAATCCTTAACCCAGGTTCATGCAAACAAAGTGAAACTTGATCATTATAATAGAACCCCCAAATCTAGTTCTAAGGTAAAAGATTGGCTTAATATCCTAAAACATTGTTTTGACATGTTGATTTTATTGAGTCAAGAACATTTGGAAGTAGTCTCTTTGTATTTAAGGGGACTTACGGCAACATTTGAGAATGAATTAAGATCTTAAGGACTGATTACAACTTGGCGAAACTTTTGTCAAGATTTTAAACAAAAATTTGTACCTAGTTCTTTTCTTAAAGAACATAAGATGAGATTGGACTCATTAAGATTGAGTGATGATTTGTAGATGATTATTATAAGAAATTATTTGACCTCTCTATTATGTAAGCCATTGGGATGAGAGTAAATTGGCTTCGAAGTTCATTAGTGGACTACATGGTTAACTACATTCCAGAATTATGTCCATAACCTACAAATTATTGATGAAAGATACAAAATTACAAAATATTATGAGGAATCAAATCAAGTACGAAATATAACTCTTTGATAAGCAACAATAGAAGAAACATTTATAAAGAGAATGTGATATAGATGCTTCACTAGCGAAGAAGACCAGCTCAAGTGGGATTGTCCGAAATTAAAAGCAAGAATACATAGAAACAATCAAAATAAGAACAAAATTTCCAACACTAGTATGGCCAAGGAAAAACCTCAAACTACTACTACTATAATGATAGTGAAGAAAATTTCAGCATTGGCTAAGTCAAGTTTGAGAAAATTTTAATTTGCTTTACTCATTTTTGAAGGGTTGATTAAGGGTCAAAAGTTAAATTTGCGATTGATAGTGGAACAAGTGATAATTTTATTTACCAAATTTAATTAAGTCATTTAATCTAAACTTACATTCTAAGAAAGTTATTAAAATAAAGCTTACAGATGGAACGACTGTGAGTAAGCATACAAGGTATGGAGAAATTAACTTTACCTTGCAAGATATTCCTTTTATTGATGAATGATTTGAATTTGAATTAGGAGATGTTGATGTAATCTTAGGAAAGTCTTTCCTTCAAAAATTTAATGTTATTGTCCATTTTGAAACCTGTGTATTAAAGTATCAATTATTGACAGAGTTAGCATTCTAAGGGAAGTAGGAAAAACAAAGCAAATTCATATGATAACTATTAAATAAGCTAAGAGACTAGTCATGAAAGGCCCTATCATGTTCATTATTAAAGTAATTCAATCCTAGAAACTTTCTAACATTGAGATCTGATGAGTGGCGAGATACCCCTACACTCCACCATACGAATACGAGCATACACGCGCGATCCGGTCGAACTCTGCAGACTAAATGCCTTAACGCCACAAGAAACACTTGGGGTTAATCGTTCGTTGTCTTCCCAGGCTTGCTTGTATGTGTCACGGTGTATGGTTAAGCAAGTCTGAGGTATGTGATTTTTTT
>MNCI01023383.1:106132-122940 GCA_015680685.1 Gnetum montanum | reverse complement strand
ACGCGATATCGTAGGAGAAGACGTGATATCGCATGGGATGCGATATCGCGTTGGCCGTGATATCGCATGGGATGCGATATCGCATTGGCCGTGATATCGCGTACGCGATATCGCGGCCTAGTGTAAATCGCGTCTCATCATACCCCCATGACTGAATGAAAACTCGTCCTCGAGTTCCTTACAATGATATCAGGTAGGTATGGGATTATTAGGGAAAATGGAACTAATGGGATGACATGTGAACGGTCTTTATTACAAGACTTGACAAAAACTGGTGTTCATGACAACATGGATGAACACCTTATTACAATGACATCAGGCCACAGTTGGCAGCTGAGAGAAAAGAGGAGAGAGAATAGAAGAGAAGAAAGAAGAAGAGTCTTGTTGCTGCCAACACCTAGATTACGCCTTTAGTTGTTCATTTGTAAGTGCATTATCAACTCCATTCCTTGCATGCTGCTTCAGCGCTGCTCCATTCCAAGTGTCTGCTCCAGATCCATTCCGTTGTTGTATGATTGCCATCTGCACACACAACACCATCATATATTAGCAAGGGTAATTGAATCATTAAGTAAAGCATACCTTGCTTCGGTTTAGGCTCACTGGCTAAGGTGTGGTATGGCTGATATGGATCTGGGAAAATATAGATGATGACTACCGAAGGCATAGGGGTTAGGAAGAAAAACGAAAAAATCTGGGGCTTAAGATAAAAATTGAAAAATCAGGCCCCGTACCCCCATGACTAATCGCGAACCTCCGGTAGCGTTAGAATGGAAAGAGAAAAGGAAGAGGAAGGATAGGTAAAAAGGGACAACTATGGCATCAAGGAAAAGATGTCATGATGGAAATGAACAAAAAATGATAATTAATTGCAAAACGTTAAGGAAAAGAAGTTAACTAGTGTTCCAAATAGGAATGTCAGTGGGTCCTCCCCAAAGCAGGCTCATGCCCTTAATGCCCTGACAATCCCACATTCAAAGAGTCCGTAGGCTCGGGGAATGTCCTTTGGAAACAAGAGTTAAAGTCTTAACCGTAAGAATTTACCAAAAAGAAAACAAAGCATCAACCAAAGTATATACAATGATATAACCGGCAATGAGGTGAACAATGGAGAGAAGGATGGGAAGAAGAGAAGTGGAATGGAATCCCAAGAACAAGGTGGTGTACAGCCCCTTGTGTGTTACATGATTAATGTGACTTGGCGAATCTCATTCCAACTCTGGGCTCAAACCAACCACTTCCAGTGACTTCGCATCAATGCATTTGGCCAAATCATCCACTTGAAAAACAAGGATGCGTCTTCGAAGAGCCACCACCATTCCGACGAAACAAAGGAGAGAATGGGAAGCGAGAAGGGCCTTAGTTAGAGGGAACACTTTGGTTCCATAACCAGTGCTTGTAGCCGAATTTTATTTCGTCTAAGGGGTGTGCTTTGAATCCTCACTTTTGCTTTTTTGGCTTCCTTTTTTTTTTCTTTTTTCACTTTCTTTTTTTTCTTCTTTTTTTTTTTTCGTTTTGTGTTTTTATGCGTGGGGACCACACCATGCAAAGACTTCTTTATTTTTATTGTCTCAGCTTCCGATTATTGGGTTACATCGGAACGGTAAGAAAACCCAAGAAGAAAACATCCAAGCACTCAAGTGAATGACCAACACAAGAGCACCAAGTTCCCTTGAAGTCACACCCGTTTCAAATCCTTGAGTCCTTCCTTAGTTTGAGAAATGCCCAGTCACTGGTTCGTTAAAGTTCTTATTGGAAGGGAACTGTACATTTCCAAGCCAAGGGAAACCATAGACTTGATGGATGGATGGATGAAGTGATCTCATTGCCTGCCATATCAAAAGAACATACCTTAGTATCAACAATGTAACTTAAAGGTAAAAACCAAACATTAGCAATTAATGAAAAACAGTTCATCCCATCGGCCCGAACACTTATTGGGTGACGAATTTACATGATGGATGACACACACACACACACACACAAAAAGATAGAAAAATATAACGATGTTGTAAAACAAAAACAAGAAAAGTTAAAGAAATTTGTAAAACAAAAATTAGAAAAGTTAAAGAAATTGTAAAACAAAAATGTGAAAAACAAAAACGTTGTAAAACAAAAATGTGTAAAACAAAAACTGAAAAAGAACTGAGGGCCCCATATGATTAGCATAGGTGGCCATCTCCCCCATGACTGAGTTGTGAGGGAGAGATCCGAAGTAGTGAGCGCCTATTTGAATTTCTAAGCAGTGCCCAACTTCTCCCAATTGATGATCTTAAATTCAGGGTTGGAAGTTGGCGACGCTCACGTTCCAATGTGTCTATGCCACGGTTGTTGGCATGAGTTGCCTCAGTTCGTTCCATGCATATTTGTTTGCTCTTATGAGAAGCTGTCAACCACGGGGTGTCTACTACTTCTTGTGTGGTTGCTACATACAGGCATCTTTGTTGCAGAGTTTCCTGGGCACACCTGTGACATGGAGACATTTCCTCCGTGTCATCACCCGATGAATCACTGTATGTGATGCATGGAACTATCCTCTTCTCGATCTTTCCACATATGTTTATCTTGGAGATTTCCAAGGAAAGATCACGGATCCTAAGGCATGCATCTACTGTGCTTAGCCATGCCCTTCCCATTATAATTGGGAAGTCCCCTTCGTTGTTGTTAACATCGATCACTAGGAAATCCGCTGGGTAGGACCAACCACACACAGTGGTGATAACGTCCTCCACCAAACCCAAGGGAATAGTGATGGACTGGTCTGCCAGCTCTAGTTGGATGTTGCTCTTCTTAAGTTGGGGCAGGTTCCAGGCGTGATACATCTTTCGCGAAATTAAGTTGACTCCGGAACCTGAGTCAAGAAGAGCTCGATGTGGTGCATTCCCAGCGATCTGCAAATGAATAAAGGGACTCCCAGGATCAGTTAGTTTCCTGGGAAGGTGGCCTACCTTGATCCAGTCAGTTACGGTATGTGTTAGCATAACCGTATGCGTTACATTCCCTTGGACTGAAGGGTGCTCCGAAGTGTTAGTAGTTAGAGGCCTATACATATACCCGTCCGCTTGTTGTTGCGAGAGCCTATCCGGGCTCCTAGTTCTGAAAAAGGGTCTCTTTTTTGTACAGTTATCGCCAGAACTAGTGTCCGGTTGGATATTTACACTCTGAATATTTACAGATCTCGCGGCGTGACGTTGCTGCGGTTGGGTAGGTAATTCCCCTTGCATTGTTGGAGCAGGAGGTGTTATGGGAACTACTTGAGGAAAAGGTGCGGGTGGAGTTAGAGGATGGACAGAATGTGGAATGTCTCCCGGAGGAGAAGGAGTCCTTCTGAAGTACTCCCGAGCGTAGTAGTGACGGCGTGGAGTGTGACTCATAGCGTCACCTGGAGAAACTGGCTGCTGCACATAATAACCATAAGGATCAGGCTGCCGGTAAGGGTATCGATGTGTTGGCTGTGGCATCCCCCATGACTGTGGGTATTGCCACTGCTGATGTTGCTCGATGGGCTGCGGAGGTGTTCCACTTGGATAATACGTCAAGGGTTGGTGGAACTGCCTCGGGTTACCTTGTGGATAAGGTAACCTTCTGGGTGTTTGCCGTTGATTAAGTCTTGGATTTAATGCATACACCCCAGACTCCTGCAGATGTGAGATAATTGGACAACATCCCTTAGGATGGTCATAGTAGCAGACCTCACATCCACCATCATTGTCTGAATCAGAATTTTCAGCCTCATCGGAGTTAGAGATTTTTCCCTTACCCTTGTTATGTGCAGGGTTAAAGTTTCTCCGCATGTTCTTGCTTTTATCACTACTTTGCTCATCCTTAGACTCTTCTACAATTTTCAGGACTGTTTCTATTCGTGAGTCTAAGGAATCCCACATTTGGTCTACCTTAGCCGATACCTCCGTTGTTAACTTTTGGATCGGCACAGTTTTCCTGTTCACCAACTCTTCGAGTGGTGACTCATCCTCCTCATCACAGAATTTCACTCCCTTCTTACGAAGGGAGGGATCACGGTTGTATTCCTCCGCACTTTCTCTTTTCCGTAGCTCACCCTCTTCTTGCGCTACTTGTTCCAACAATACTTCAACTTCATGGGCTCTTAGTTGGGAGAGTCTCCCTTGGGCGTAAGTCCCAAGAGTTCTTCTCGTTTCATTTCGTAGCCCATCCACGAGGTGGCGAAGTTGATCCCGCTTAGCGTACCCATGGCCCGGGCAACGATGTAGCAATGTGTAGTAACGGGCCATGGCAGCATCCAAGGATTCATAAGCTCCTTGTTTCCAGCCTTGGATCTGCTTACGCAAGTTGGACACTCTGGAGTACGTTTGGTATTTGTTGTTGAATAATTCGAGCATCGTACTCCACCTCCTGATGGTTTCCGGTTCTAAGGACCGGTACCAGCTTTCTGCTTCTTTAGTGAGTGTCCTTGGGAACAACTTGAGTTTCTGCCACTCATTGTCTATGTTCTGCAAGGCACAGGCGTCGTGGAATGCCTGTAAATGATGTTGAGGATCAGCGTTGTATCCCCCTTCAAAACGTGGGATATTATTTATATCCAAACGCTTGATCCTACTGTCTTTCAAATGCCTTGTGGGAATCCTAACTGCCTCTCTAATGTCAAGCATACTTCGGGTTGCGAATAGGGGTTCGTCATGATCATCTCTTTCATGACGTCTGTGATGTCTACGTTGTGGTTCCCTATTCTCCCTACGTCCTTGCCCTTGTCCTAACTCCTCTCGACCTTCTTGTCGAGGCATTTCATCTCTTCTACCTTTACTTTCCGCGTTATGCTCATGGTGGCTGCGCCCAGATGTGGAAGGAGAGGGTGAATGATGTGATGAAGGGGAAGAAGAAGGGGATCCATCACCATGGTGATGTTTCTTGCCTTCTCTTCGGCTGCTTCGGCCCCGATCGTTGTGACGATCAACGAGTCCGTCATTAGTGCGAGTGATTGTTCCTGCCGTGAACAGCTGGTGCTCACGGGGATCAGAGCCTGGAATATGTATCGTTGATCTAAGGCCCTGATGCCTAACCTCTTCACTAGAGTGAGGAGGAGGAACATCATTTTCTAAGAAACCCATCGTGAGGGGTTCCTCTTCTCCTATTTCACTAATGACGTGGGGAACCTTGCCCTTCAATAGTGAATGTTGGCTCTCCTGCCTTGCATCCCGAATACGTTGGGCATTTGTGGGATGATAATCCCTTGTGTCATAATCATCCAAAACGTATTCAGCAAGCAGCTCATGCATGCCATACTGTACCAAAGCACGGGAAAGCATGTTGGGAGCGGATCGATCTGGGGGTAACACGATGTTACCTTGCATGTCTCTCCACCGCAGTTGCTCATCTTGATGGAAAACAAAGGTAAAATCTGGCACATACTCATCGGGATGAGTATATGTGACCTTAGACTGTTGAGGACATGGTTGATTTCGGTTATGCGTATGATCCTGACTTTCTCCTGTATTGTCCTTAGGTGAGTTGATTTCCTGAGAAGAAGTCATTTTTACTAGTGTGCAGTTTTTCACCGTTATTTATGTTCTGAATTAACTGATTAACCCTAAGGTTCGTTTTAAGCTCACAACGATGTGAGTGATATCCCTTATGTTAAATTGGCGAAAAAACACTTAGTCCCCGGCAACGGCGCCAATGATGAGTGGCGAGGTACCCCTACACTCAACCATACGAATACGAGCGTGCACGCGCGATCCGGTCGAACTCCGCAGACTAAATGCCTTAACGCCACAAGAAACACTTGGGGTTAATCGTTCGTTGTCTTCCCAGGCTTGCTTGTATGTGTCACGGTGTATGGTTAAGCAAGTCTGAGGTATGTGATTTTTTTGGTATTTTCGGCTTATCTTCTATGCTACCAGGAGAAAGGGTTGAGAAACTAAGCTAACTCTAACTAAGGTCTAAGTCTAAATTAACTAGCGTCAGCATCCGTTCCCACTTGCCGGACACACCCTGAACTATGCAACTGCAGCTTACCAAACGCTAATCGTTACTGGGATCGCCACACGTAACGCAAGTGCTCGAAGTGGTCGTACTGAGGCACCTATTTAGCCTACGTGTGATAAGCAGCCGATTCCTTAGCCAGCCGTACACACCCGTGGGTGCTCGTAACTAAGTCGTACTTATCACACGATCTAGCCTAGCAATGAGCAGCCGATTCCTCAACTAGCCGTACACATTAGACCCGGGAGTTACCAAGCGCAGAATCCTGGAATACGCTACTGGGTTACCAAGCATCCAATGCTCGTAATTGAGTCGTACTCATGCATTGCGTCAAGCAGCCGATTCCTTGACTAGCCGTACACGTCCGTAGACGCTCGTAATCAAGTCGTACTTGAACGCACTAGGAAAGCAGGAAATAAAGCAATAAATGAAACCACGTGCTGCAAGGTTTATCCAAACAAGTTCGTCTTTATTGCCGTACACAACTTGGGTTCAGGTTACAAGCTGCTCGAATAAAGAGCCGTTCACTCTAGGACTCCTACTGCGGGCACATGGGGAAAAATTCTAACTCTGGAGTGATCAATCTGCCAGAGCTTCGCTACACTAGCCAGGATTTGGAAATGAAGGGAGTGCCGCCTCTTATTTATAGAAATGGCGGCGGGATGCGATATCGCAGGAGAAGACGCAATATCGCGTACGTGATATCGCGGCCTAGTGTAAATCGCGTCTCATCAAGATCCTAAAAGAACTTAAAGAGTATAAGAATTCAGTATTTGGTGATAGTAGAGATTTACCACCAAAGAGAATTGTTGAACATGTTGTTGATGTCTTTCCAAGTATATAATCAGTTTCAAAAGCCATATATAGGTTTTCCTCATCAAAATTAAGAGAATTAAAGGTACAATTAAACTAGTTACTAGAAGAAGGAAGGATTCACCTTGGGGTACAATAGTTTTATTTGTAAAGAAGAAGAATGGTACTCTAAGATTATGCATTAATTATAGGGTATTAAATAAAGTAACAATTAAAAATACTTATCCTTTGCCTAGGATTGACAACCTATTTGATCAACTCACTAGAACATGTTATTTTTTCAAGGTTGATCTAAAGTCAAGTTATTACGAAATTAGGATTAAAGAGAAAGATATTGAGAAAATACCATTTAGAACTAGGTATGAATTGCATAAATTTGTCATGATGCCATTTGGACTGACCAACATACCTACAAAATTCATGGTTATGAACCGCGATATTGGGACCATGATATTGGGTCCACGATATCAGAGCCTACCAAGCAATATTAGACATCCAATGTCAAAGCCTGTCTCGTCGCCTATAAATAAGAGGTAGGCACACTTGGTTTGACAATAGATTAATTTAGTTTCTTAGTCCCTTACCCAAACTCTTGCACTTTTCCCTTCTCAGAGTTAGAATTATTTCTAAGTGCTTGTAGTAGGAGTCACAAAGCGAATGGATCTTTATTCGAGCATTGTGTACCGAAGCACACCTTGTGGCTGGAAATAAAGATGAACTTTGTGATAACCCTTGCAGCATTCAGAATAGATTATCTCTTACCCTTCATGTTATTTACAGTTATTTAATGCTTTCTGTGGTTAATTAATGTTTTCTCTCTCACCCTGTTAATTCTCCCAAGTAAGCACACTCAGTATGACCACTTCAAGCATGTGTGGAACACTTGGTAACCTAGTAACGCTTAGCATTTTGTAATCCCAGTAGTGCTGCACTAGTTCAAGATGTGTACGGAAAGTGGGAATAGATGCTAGTGTTAGGACTAGTTAGAGCATAGTTGATTAGTTAAATTAAATTAGTTACTTAATTATTTCACTTCTCCTTTTTTAGCACCAGGACATAAAACATAAAAATATATAAAAATCATATCCCTCAAGTTTACTTAACCATACAATTGTGCTATACAAGTGAGCTTGGGAAGACAACAATTAACTAACCCATCCTTGTTCTATAAAGGTGCATAAGCACTTAGTCCTTGGAATTCAATCATATTGTGCATGGACGCTTGTATTCGTATGGTTAAGAGTAGGGATACCTCATCGCTATCATTGGCACTGTTGCCAGGGACTTTGTTATTTGTGCGTTAAATAGAACTTAGGAAATCTTCCCATTGTTGGAATGAACCTTTAGGATTGGTTATTTTAAAATTATTAGAAAAGAGAAGAGAAAAATGTCGCACACTAAAGAATTAAGCATGTCTCCTTCTTCTTACGAGCGTGTTTCACTACCTAGGTTTGACACAACGAACAATTAGAGGCATAGTGCACATGATGACCCATTAGTGCCCCAAAAGTTTCATGTGGTATACGTTCATTCCAATGAGTATATACCAAACTTTACCTTTGTCCTTCACCAAGATGAACAACTGCATTGGCGTGATTTAGAAGGTAACATAGTGTTACCTCCTAATCATTCAGTCCCAAGCATGCTTCTTCGTGCTCTCACACAAATTGGTATGCAACACTTACAGGTAGAGTACGTTGTGCATGAACTTGACTCAAGAGAGTATCGACCCACGAAGGCACAACATCAAAGGGACTTACAATAGGAGAGACATCATAAATCTATGAAGGGGAAGTGGTCGCTGGATGTCCCATATGTCATAGGTGAAAATGAGGATGGTGAGCCTACCTCAGGAGGTCTTCCACATAATGATGTTCCTCCCATTGACTTCAGTCAAGGGGTTGTGTATCAAAATCTTACTTAACTATCCATAACCCAGATTCTGGTATCGATGGACACAAAGGGTCTGAAAAAGGAACATGAACACTTGACAAAGATGGACATTTTGATCGTAACCACGATCGAGGCCGTGACCGCTGAAGAGAAGGAAGTAGGCACCATCATGGTGATGGTCCTCCTCTCTCTTCAGCTCCATCATCTCCTTCCCCCTCTCCTTTAGGATTGGAATGCAGTCATAGAGGGATAGACCCTAAGGATAATGGTAGGCGAAATAGGAATAATAGCCAAAATAGTTGAGAAAGGGGACAAGGGCATTCTAGAGAAACACACCGCGAAATGAGGGAGAGTAGGGAACAACATAGGCATCATGGACGTCATAGAGAATATGATCACGATGAATCCCTACTCACTACCCAAAGTATGCTAGATATACTTGAGGTTGTTAGAATCCCAACAAGGCACCAAAAAGATAGCAGGATCAAAAGATTGGACATGAACAATATCCCATGATTTGAAGGGGGATACAACACTGATCCTCAAAATCATTTGCAAGCATTTCACGATGCATGTGCCTTGCAAAATATAGAAAATGCCTGGAAAAAACTCAAGTTGTTTTCACTGACATTGATCAAGGAAGCAGAAAGCTGGTATTAGTCCTTAGAATCGAAGTCCATTCGCCAATGGAGTACTATGTTAGAACTATTCAATGATAAGTATCAAATGTACTCCCGAGTGTCCAACCTATGGAAGCAAATACAAGGATGGAAACAAGGAGGATATGAACCCTTGGATGTTGCCATGGGCTGATATTATGCATTGTTACATCATTGCCCAGGCCATGGTTACTCGTAGAGGGAACAACTACGCCATCTTGTAGATGGGCTTAGGCACGAAACGTAAAGAACCCTTGGGACTTATGCCTAAGGAAGGCTATCTAAGCTTAGGGCCCATCAAGTAAAAATATTGTTGGAGCAAGTTGCTAAAGAGGAAGGTGAGTTAAGGAAAAGAGAGAGTGTGGAAGAATATAACAGAGATTGTTCCCTTTGAAAGAAGGAAGTTATATTTTTTGAGGATGAAGTAGAGTCACCGCTCGAAGAGATGGTGAATAAGAAAACTTTGCCCATTTAGAAATTTGCATTGGAAGTATCAAAAAAGGTAGATCAAATGTGGGACTCCCTAGATAATAAATTTCAAACCATTCTTAAAATAGTAGAGGAGTCTAGGAAACAAAGTAGTGATCGAGAAAGGAGAAAAAAGAGAGAAGCTGAATATGCACGTAACAAAGGTAAGGGTAAAGTGGCCATCATTGAAGAGGTTGTGGATTTGGATATAGACAATGATGGTGGATGTGAGATATGCCAATATGGCCATCCTAAGGGATGTTGCCTTGTAATATCACATCTGTAGGAATTTGGGGTGTATGCACTCAACCCATGATTAGACAGAAGGCAAACACCTTGAAGGTTACCTTATCCTCAAGGTAACCTAAGGAAATTCTACCAACCCTTGACATATTATCCAAGTGGAACTCCACCACAACCAAATGAGCAATATCAATAATGGAAACACCCACAATTATGGGGAATGCCACCACCACGTCAACAATAGCCTTACCATTAGCCTGACCTATATGGATACTACGTGTAGCAGCTGATCTCTCCATGTGACTCTACTAGTCACGTCACTCCTCAGCATTACTACCAAGCCCAAGAGTACTATAGAACTCCTTCTCCTAGGGGTGATGTTCACAAATGAACTATCCTTCTCATCCGGCTGCATCTCTTCCACCCTTAGCTCCATTACCACCTGCTCCAGCTATGTAAGGTGAGCTCCTTGCCTAGCTGTAGCAACATAATGCTACGAGGGCTGATAATCCTCAATCTACTATTGGTTTAGATAACCACATAAAGAAGAGACCTTTCTTTAGAACCAACAATCCAACTAAGTCCTTACAACCACAAGTGGCTAATCCTCCAAACGCCTCACCATCATTCGAATCTTTGAAACTCCCTTCAAACTAAAAACCATGACCAACACATATGGTCATGTTGACTCATGCCATCACTAATTGGATTAAAGTTGGTCACCTTTCTAGGAAATTTTCTAATCCTAGAAGCCCTCTTATATATCTACAAATTGCTGGGAATGAACCATGCAAATCTCTTTTGGATTCAGGTTCTAGTGTCTACTTAATCTCTCAAGAAATGTACAAAGCCTGGAACCTGCCTCTATTGAAAAAGAGTAACATACATTTAGAGCTGGCTGACCAGGCCATCACTGTCCCATTAGGACTAGTGAAGGACATTGTCACCACTATTTGTGGATGGTCATATCCAGCCGACTTCCTAGTGATTCAAGTTAACAATGGAAAGGGGAACTTCCCAATCATAATGGGAAGAGCATGGTTAAGTACAATTGATGCATGCCTAGGAATACGTGATCTTTTCCTAGAAATATCAAAGAAAAACACATTTGGAAAGATCGAGAAGAAGAAAGTTCCATGCATCGCATACAATGACACAGGGTGTAATTGTGTGCAAAAGTCCTGATTTGTACAATGTTTAACATTTCTTAGAAGCAACCAGTGTGCATAAGTAACCAACATTCAAAGATGCCTATATGCAACTATCACAAGATAGGAAGGAACCTAGTGGCTGATAGCTAACCAAGAGAGCAATTCAACTATATGCATGGAACCAATTGAGGGTTTGACTTACACTTACATTGATAGCATAGATACATTAGAGGAAGTTCATCACCAACTTCCATGTCTCGACATTGAAAGTATCAATTGGGGGAAGTTGGAAATCCCTGACAACTTTAAGCAAGAGCCCCTTGAGTTAAAACTGTTGCCCACTGGTATGGAGTATATATTTCTCAAAAATGGAAAATCAGTAATTATTAATGCTAAGCTCACTCCTCAACAAAAAGAGAGACTATTGGAAATGGTAAAAAAATGGTCGAAAGCCTTTACTTGGTCATATCCTGAATTAATTGAAATAGATCTTAGGATATGCTAGCATAGAATTTACACTGATCCCTCCATGAAGCCTTGATGACAATTGCAGAGGTGACTGAACCCAAAGCTACAACAAGTGGTTAAAGAAGAAATTGAATAACTTTTAAAAGTTGGGTTCATTTACCCCATTGCTGATAGTGAATGGGTTAGTTCCTTATTCATTGTGCCCAAAAAGGGAGGTAAATGAAGGGTGTGTGTAGACTTTAGGCTACTGAACATGGCAACATTCAAAGACCACTTTCCATTGCCATTCATCGACCAAGTCTTAGACACCATTGCAGGGCATGGCTACTATAGTTTTCTGGATGGGTACAGTGGATACAACCAAATCCAAATAGCACCAAAAGACCAAGCCAATACTATGTTTACAAGTCCTTGGGGGACATTCGCATACAAAAAGATGCTGTTTGGCTTATGCAATGCCCCTACAATGTTTCAACATGTGCTTCTAAGTATCTTTTAGTAGCAAATAGGGAATGGTGTAGAGGTCTTCATGGACGATTTCTCCACCTACGGAGTGGACTTCGATCAAGCATTGGACCAATTAGAGCAAGTACTAAAATAATGTATTGAAATCAATTTAAGGCTCAACTAGCAAAAAAGCCATTTAATAATCCAAGAAGGCATAGTATTAGGGTATTAAATTTCACAAATAGGGATAGAGGTAGACCCTGAAAATATTAAAGTCATCCAAGGAATCATGTGCCAACCTGAAATTGTAAAAGACATCTGATCATTCCTTGGACACATTGGCTATTATATAAGATTCATTGAGAACTTTTCAAAGGTTGTAAAACCATTGGTTGAACTAACGAAAAAGGACATACCCTTTGAATGGACCAAGGAATGTGAACTAGCTTTCCAAACCTTAAAGCAAAAGCTTGTAGAAGCACCTATTCTATAAGCTCTTGACTAGTCCAAACCATTCCACATAATGACTGACACGTCCAACTATGCTCTAGGAGCCGTACTTACACAGTTAGATGACTAGAAAAGACCCTGTTACATTCATTGTGCAAGTCAAAGTATTGCTAGTGCACAACTCAACTACACCACAATAGAAAAGGAATTAATGGTTGTGGTGTTTGCACTAGATAAGTTTAGGTACTATGTATTGGGCTATAGGTATTTGTACACACAGACCATAGTGCAATTTGGTTCTTGTTGAATAAACCAATGATCAGCCCTCGCATCATACGATGGCTCGTAATCTTAGGATGATAGATCGTTAAGGCACCAAGAACANTAAACCAATGATCAGCCCTCGCATCATACGATGGCTCGTAATCTTACGATGATAGATCGTTAAGGCACCAAGAACATTGTTCCTAATCATTTATCTTGGTTAAGATGGGACAACAAAGAGGATGAATATCCACTTTCTAATTGATTTCTTAATGAATTCCTCTTTGTAGGTGTAGTAAATAATTAATTAACCATGGAGACAAATTGGTATAGTAGCATTCTTACCTATCTCCTTACACAAGAAACACCACAATATTTAGATGTTAAAAAGAAACAATAATTTTTACACTGAGCCAAGTATTTCATGGAAATCAATGGGCATCTTTATGAGGTATGCTCCAATGGCTTGGTTCAATGGTGTGTAACCGATGTAGATCAATTACAAGTTCTCCAAGACACTCAAGAGGGTCCTTGTGGGGGTCATTATGCTGGGAGACAAACAACCATTAAAATCTTGCTTGCAGGATATTATTGGCTTACATTGTTCTAGGATGCTCATCATTTCATCCAATCTTGTGAACACTGCCAATGTCATGGGGGAATGAATGCTAGAATGGAGGGTCCACAATAATGGATTCAACCTTTAGAACCCTTCAACATATGGGGAATTGATTTTATGGGGCCTATTACACCAGTTTCCAATAGAAAAGCCTACATTGTTGTTGTTGTTGACTATTTCACAAAGTGGGCAAAAGCAGTTGCTGTTACGGATTGTACATCATCTACTGTTGCACAATTTGTTCAACAAAAAATTGTTAATAGGTTTGGTGTGCCTTGTGCACTTATTTCCGACAATGGTACACACTTTACAGATGTGAATTTTCAAAAGTTGATGCAATGCTTAGGAGTGGAACATAAGCTGACTACACCATATCACTCTCAAGCGAATGGTCAAGCCGAAGTCACCAATAGGAAGATTAAGAAAATATTGACATGAACCATTAGCAAATATAGGTGAGATTGGAGCACCAAACTATATGATGCTCTTTGGGCATACCGCTCCACATGGAAACTCCCTATAGGCTACTCTCCCTATGAGTTAGTGTACGGTAAACTTCCAACGCTTCCATTCAAGCTAAGCTCTGTATACTATCCATGACATGTGATCTCAACCTAGACCTTAATCTAGCATAGAAAGAATGGTTGATGAACCTTAACTTGCTAGATGAAAATTGATTAGCCAGCTTGTCATCTAATGAATTGCATAAGGCCTTTAACAAACAACTTCATGACCTAAGGGCTAAGAAAGTTGAATATCAA
The DNA here is from genome assembly GCA_015680685.1 of Gnetum montanum. Taxonomy (NCBI): domain Eukaryota; kingdom Viridiplantae; phylum Streptophyta; class Gnetopsida; order Gnetales; family Gnetaceae; genus Gnetum; species Gnetum montanum. The sequence goes on along the minus strand of MNCI01023383.1, from coordinate 108,746 downwards.
CTAGGCGATAAGGTTTTGTACTGGAATCCCACACATGTGCCACAATGAACTAAATTTCAAACGCTGTGGGAAGGACCTTATATTATTCATGAAACTTTTCCTTTAGGGGCCATGATGATTTACAAAAATTAGAGCCTGGATAAGAAATTGTTGGTCAACATCCAACAAACCAAACCTTTCCATGAGCCTAGAAAAACTAGTACCAATACTACCTCTGTTGGTGGACAACCTTGCTTGTTGTTTTGGATCTCCTCCTTCCAACTCTATCATGGGAGAGATGGCCACCCATGCTAACCATTCTAAGCCCTTAGCTCTTTTTATATTTTTCTTTTACACATTTTTTTACACATCTTTTCAATTTTACTTATTTTTGTTTTACACCATCATTCACATTTTTTCCTATTTCTTTGTTTGATTTATTTTCATTCGTCATATAATAAGTGCTCACGATGGTGGGTTGTACTATAATGATGTTGGTTGCTAATGTTTTGTTTTTACCTTTGACTTTTGATGTTGACACTAAGATATGGTTCTTTTGATAAAACAGGCAATGGGTCCACATCATCCATTCATCCATTCAACTCTGTGGTCTCTCTTGGCTTTGGAACTTTATTCTCCCTTTTTCTAAATGAACTTATTAATGAATTGGTGGCTAGGTATTCTTCAAATCAAGGAAGGACTCAATGGTTGAAAAGGGTGTGACTTCAAGGGGATTCAATGCACTTGTGTTGGCTATTCTCTTGGGTACTTGGATGCTTTTCATGGGTTTTCTGCCATTCCACCGTTGACCAAACATTAGGAAGTCGAATGAATTAAATAAGTCTTTGCATGGTGTGGTTCTCTTGTTAAAGAAAAATAATAAAAAAAATTAAAAAAAACTGGTGAGAATTCAAAGCACACCCCTTAGACATAATAACAAAATATGGGCTACAAACATTGGTTATGGCACTAGAAAGACATGTTACCCATGCCTGAAGGTTCCCTCTAACTAAGGCCCTTTCTTGCTTCCTACTTCTCTATCTTTCTCTCCTTGGAATGGTGGTGACTCTATGAATACATTCTTGTTGCTTCAAGAGGGCGGGTTGGTCAAATGTGTTGATGCAAGGTCATTAAACGTGGTTTGTTTGAATTTAGATTTGGAATGAATTCTATTCAATCACCGTAACCATGTAATACACAAGGGACTTTACACAACCTTGCTCTTGGGATTCCATTCCATTTTCTCCTCTCCTTCCATATTTGTTCCCATATTCCACCTCATTATCAATTTTATGATCAATCTATATCTTGGTTGAGGCATTGTTTATCTTTGGTAACTTCTTGTAGGTAAGTTCTTAACCATTGTTCCATACGTCATTCCTAGAGCCTACGAACTCTTTAGTTTATGGGTCTGTTAGGGGATAAAAGGCATGAGCTTGCTTTGGGAAGGACCCACTGACATTCCTTTATGATACAATTGTTAAGTTCTTTCCCTTAAACATTCTTTGCAATCAACCATTTCTCATTTAATCCCCATCCATGACATCCATTTTATTGGCTTCACTGTTGTTATTTCTCTTATCTTTCTTGTTCCTTCAGTTTTTCCAACCTATTGCTATAGGAGGTTTGCTCTTAGTCGTGGGGGCCCTGTCACAAATTTTTCCATTCTATTACCTATCTCACCCCTACACCTTAGGTAGTTATTAGTTAAAAACCTCTAACCTAGTATTTTCCATACCCGCAACCCAGCCAAGGTACTTCATATCAGGGCAAGGTATCAACTACATTATATCTTATCTATCCTTGCTAATTCATGACTGTGTTGTTTGTGTAGATGAAAACCATATTAACAATGGACTGGGATAGGAGGGAGCACTCAGGATGGACTGGACTGGGAGTAGTTATGCAAGGAACATGCTTCATCACGTGGCTATGGATAAACAACAAAGTGCACATTTTTGACATTGGCAGCAACACACCTCATTCTCTTTTCTCTCTCTCTTTCTCTTCAAGCTATTGGATGAGGGTCTGAATGTCATCTATGTACAGTGTTCACCATAATGGTTAAGAACACCAATGCTGTAATATGTTTGTCGATCCATTCACCGGGAACTTTGAGTTTGTCACCCATGTTGTCGTCAGTTGTCATTCAGTCAATAATCCCATACCTTCCCAATATTCTATAAGGAACTCAAGAACAAGTTTTCATTTAGTCATGGGGGTATGATGAACCACGATATTAGGGCCATGATATCACATCCATAATATTGAGTCCACAATATCGGAGCCAACTAAGCGATATCGGACATCCAATGTCGGAGCTTGTCTCGTGGCCTATAAAAAAGAGGCAGGCACACTTGGTTTGGCAATAGGTTAATTTAGTCTCTTAGTCCCTTACCCAAGCTCTTGCACTTTTCCCTTCTTAGAGTTAGAATTATTTTTGAGTGCCCATAGTAGGAGTCATAAAGCGAACGGATCTTTATTTGAGCATTGTGTACCTAAGCACACCTTGTGGCTGAAAATAAAGATGAACTTTGTGATAACCCTTGCAGCATTCAGAATAGATTATCTCTTACCCTTCATGTTATTTACAGTTATTTAATGCTTTCTGTGGTTAATTAATGTTTTCTCTCTC
>MNCI01023383.1:74077-94231 GCA_015680685.1 Gnetum montanum | reverse complement strand
CTGGTTGTCATGTATAAAAAACCTGTACCATACAGCGTAAGCTTCTTTTACATTTTGCACATAGACTTATCCTACATTGCAACAAAACAACAAAACAGAAAAGTAGACATCAATACAGTAAACCAAATTTGCTTACCCGCCTGCATAGTACACCGTGCCTTGTGGGTTCTGGAAGTACGTCGACACATGACGAGCCACGAACAGCGTGTTATACGCATGATAACAGTTGAAACGGGCCATGTCCCAGATCCAATGTAAGCTCCGCAGACTGCGAGAGCTGAGCACTTGGTCCTTGGGATAACCCGTCTCGATGGCTCCATCCGTCAGGTAAGCCAGAATCCCCTGCGCCGACCCCGCCAATAGGTGTTCCAAAATGGCACCGGCAACATCACCAGTCACATTAGACCAGATAATGATGCTGAAGTTGCGCAGTAAAAACTGCAGAAACTCCAGCGCCCCCTTTCGGAACCATATGGCCTTCCCCTACACTCGTGTGTGAGGGGGAGGGACATTGGGGACGATTGGGTTCAACCAGCACAAAACACCAAAATTACGCCCATACATGCAATACAACGCGGATGAGTGTAATCCAGCCTGAAAACAATTAAAGCACGCTCAGCATGTGCCTACTCTTCACACGCACAACACGCAAATAAGCGTGTTGTGCGTAGTCACAGTCTGACTTAAAAGGATCATGCCAGCAGGGCCCGTAATATCCAGGACCCACATCATCAGGGTTACACCTTTTCTACGAAGCGTCGCGGCCTATAAAGACCTCAGTTGACAAAGATACAAGGGTGGGCAAATCAGAGAAGCAAAAAAGCATATTTCTGAGCACCAGAGCACTTAGCACTTTGGAGCAGAGATACAGAGAACGGCGCCTTGGCAATTGCTGACATTATCACTTTACAGCCGAAGCAGAGCACAGTTCGCTCTGAGCACCGGTGAAAGGAGTAATTGTTTCTGCTGAAAAGACTCTATCAATCAGAAACAATTGATCGGTAGACGTCAAAGCTTGGCCTGCCTTGCATCTCAGCTTTAGCCCACGAGGTAGATCGGGCTTCTGTTTATACCGTTTTGCTTGTTGTTTTGTGCTTGTTTCACATCCTGTAATCGGGGATTCCCCAGTGTGATTTCATGCAAAATATACATTGTTAAGTCAGAGCGCAGATCTTGAAGCTACATGTTTCTCTTTTGCCAACCTTCTTTTATCATGTTAGCATTATCGTCGTTGCAATCCGACTACATCGTTTTCCCCTCGTTTTACGACTCTTCGAAACAGATCGCTTTCTCTCCACATAATTTTCATCGTTTTACTGACCCGTAAGTCCCTGTCTGATCGACAAGACTGTTCAGGGCGCCGCGGATTCGTTTTTCCAGCATAGCCCTCGCGCGGATCCGTGGCTAAAACTGTGTACGCCGGAATATCTGTCAGTATTTCCAGCTGCCAACGTTTTCTGTCGTTACAGTTCCAACATGGAAATGGGACGATGGTACTATAGATTTCATTGTGGGATTATATCCTAGTGCTAGTCAATTATCTATTGAAGATGGCCTATTTTATACCTTTAAAATCTACAAAAACAACTAAAGATGTAGCCTAAAAATTTATACATGAGATATTTCAACTATATGGATGCCCAAAATCAATTACATCACATAGAGATCCTACGTTTATCTCAGAATTCTAGCAAAATTTTGTCAAGGAACTTGGAACCCAATTGAAATTTAGCATGAATGATCTAGAAATAAATGAACAAACACAACATGTTAATTGAATAGTAGAAGATATTTTATGAAGCGATATTAGAAGTAGATCCAAAAAATTGGAGAATTATCTACATTTTTTTGAATTTGCTTACAACAATAATTATTAGGAATCTATAAAGAGAAATCCATTTGAAGTTGTATATAAATGGAATTACTAAATACCACTAACCTAGGTAGATCCAAACTTAAGAGTAGAATGGAAGGAAGAAGAAATAAAATCATGTAAAATATTATTACAAGGGTAAAACATAATTTATAAGAAGCCTAGGATAAGTATAAAGGTTATGAAAATTAGCATCATCTTAAGGAAGAATTCCATCTTGGAAAGTAAGTATTGTTGAGAGTTAAACCTACCAGGAATTGTTAGGAAGATATATGAAGTTAGCCCCTAGATATTATGGACCTTTTAAACTTTTAGAATGAATTAGCTAAGAGCCTACTTGCTAGATATTTTGGTCAATTTAAAAATTCATCCTATGTTCCATGTGAGTTTACTCAATAAGTTTCATAAGAATGACACACCCTATGTACTAGATTGGAACACTCTACCTCTAAGGTCTAATGCAAATTTTTAGGTTAAACCAATTCTAATCAAGGATCAGTACATCAGTGAAATAATCATTCAATGGTCAAATTATGACTAAGAAAGTTGGGAAAATATGAAGTTTATTCTCAACACCTACCCTCATCTTTTTGATCATTATAATAATGAATAATTATTATTACGTTTATTTGTAGCAATAGATATAAAATTAATGTATAGTTTTTTAATGTATAGATGATAATGAAGATAATAATGAAGTTGAAAATGTAGAGCATAATGAGGATGTAATAGTGGAGTAGCTAGATATAGACAAAGTGCTTGAGGATGAGTTGGATTCTTAAGGGGGTAGATTGTAATGTCCCATTCCTTGTTAAGGGTAGAATTGTAAATTAATTATGATATTAATCTTTAAAAGAAGGGGTTCTTAGTTATGAGGAGTTGTAACTATTCACAGTACTCCTCAAGAATGTGTTTGTCTTGTGACATTTAAGGCTAGGTTTAGAGGTTATATTAGTATGGATTTGTAGAGCTAGATTGACAAGTAATAAGAGCTAGGTGAAGAGGGACAAGAAGGGACTAATTACTTCTTTGGTCTAATTACCTAACCATGGTAGCAATGTTGGATTACCTCTAAGATCGTAAGTGTTACAGGAAGATAATCCAGGTTCATTAATTGTGTACCTAACAATTCCATTAATAAAGTTTCTACTATTTATTTTCCTTTCAATTTAATGTTCTCTTCTTCATTATTTTCCAATTTTAACCTACGATCAAGTTATTTTCAAGTAATACGAGGATTTTATGCAACAAAAGATCATATTCATTGACATCTAGAAATAAGATGTCATAGTTATGTTACGCTTTAGAATGATGTCTTTGTGAAAGCCCCTTGGATTTCTAGATTTCTTGATGAGATGGATTCTTTTAGTTTTGTTGTTGCCCTTCACGATTGGTTTGGATGCCATGGTTCTATGTTTGTTTGTTGTTTGGATGTTGGAGCTATCATTGAGATTGTGTGGCCAATTAGATATGAGCTTAATGGAGATGTTTGGTGATTGATCTCCACTGAGATGCATTAGTGTGAATTTTGTTGTAAGCCCCATCCTACACAAGAATATAATTTTAGGGCTCATTGGTCCTTTTAATTTGATGCCTCTAGAACATTAGAGGTGAGTTTGGTTTGACACCTTTAGCTGGAGTAGCTTCCTTGTAATTAATTTAGTCTTCAATTCCTAGTAAATTTAGATATTATGAAAGACAATTTAATATGCTAGGAAACAAGAAAACTAGCTATCTTCAATTAATAAAAGAAGATCATAAGCCATGATTTTATAATCCACAACATTCAATTCTTTCACAATCACTTAACAATGTTGCAAGGGATGAGACTCTAAAACAATACTATGATTATCCTTAATGCAAGGCATAACTAAAAGAAAATATTTTTTTAAAACTCATGATTGAGATTTCAACATACAAGAAAAAACGCAAAAATAGACAGGTCAACACATATACAATTGACCTTGGACCTACAATCCAATCATGTACTCATACAATGCACTCTTATAAAATTGTATTGCTAATCCTCTATCATAAAAACATGAAATAATAACAATATTTATTGGAAAATATATCAAGATATCCAGAAACCTTTCCCCAAGCTTAACTTGAAGATTTCATGATATTTTTATCTTTTTCTCCTCTTGTTCGATTTTTTTCTAATTTGGAACATTCAATTTGAAAGTCTTCTTGGCTGTATGAGTTGTCTTTGGCCTTCCCCAGGATGTCTCATTGTCAAAACCAACTTGCAGGGAAGACATCTTTGTCTAGTAGAAGACATCTTCTTGGAGGTTGAGACATCTCCAATTTTGTTAAGGTGCCCCACCTAAGATATCTCATGTTAGTAGAAGACATCTCACTTTTGGAAGAGACATCTTAAGAACTTGTTATACATTTTTGAATATCCTAGATGTCTCCTATGAAGTCTTAGATTTTAGCGAATACATCTCAAACTCCAAGATGTCTCCATAGAGCCCAAAAACTACAAAAATCATCTATAGGAAGAAGGAAAGAGAAACAGAAGAGGTGTCTCTATACTAGCTCTTCCATCCTTCAAAAATTAAACTCATGTAAACATGGAAGTAGGGGTAGAAGTGATTCCTTTCTTACAAAGTTTGATCTCATGAACCCAGATAACATCATCTACAGATTAATCCTCTCAATGGATCAAGTACTTATGCCTCTTTACTCCTTGAGTGCTTAAAGCTTTCCTCCACTTAAGTATGATTTCCTTCCTCTCCATTGAAGGTTTAGAGTTATCAACAGTCCTCTTCAACTCGTCAATGCTATCTTGTAGGGTTTCATCATGAACTGGTCCATGGTAATGCACAAGATCTACAACACTAAATATAAAAGACATAGCAACATCATTGGGTAAGTCAATCTCAAAATTATTATGATTAGTTTTAGGCCTGATTCTAAAAGGATACAACTTCTTCACTTTTAACTTGAAGAAGTTGACACCTTTCAATCTCTTCTTCTTCAAGAGCATCAAAACTAAATTACAAACTGTAATTTTTTGCTTCTACTTACCCTCATTCCTCTTGAGGACTTTATCTTTAGTCTTTTTCTTATGGTTTTCCTTCACTTATGCATGAAGTTTCGTAATCTCTTACAAAAAATGAGCACTAAGTTGAGCTTCTTTCTTAAAGCTCTTTAAAGTATTCACCATCTTAGAAAAAAATAATTATTATATGAAAATTTAGGACATAGAAAATTTTACATTGATGGGATTTCATTCACATAAAAGCCTTAAAATGTTTAGAAAGGATTTATTGGTGTATGTACATCTTTTTTGATTTCATTTTTCATCCATACAAGTGGTTAATTTATAGTTTCAAGAAGCTAGGAAGACTTCTCTTAATTAGCAGAGACATTTTGCAAGAGACTTCTTTTATGGTAGTAGAGAAATATCAAGGAAGACTTCTCTTATTATAGTAGAGATATCTTGCAGAAGACTTCTTTTATTGTACTAGACATATTTCAAGGAAGTCTCTTACTATAGCAGAGACATCACGTGGAACACATATCTTACTATAGCATAGACATCTTAGGGGAGACATCTCTTACTATAGTAAGGATGTCACTAGGAGGACATCTTACCCATGGAGGAGATGTCTTGTCAACATAAAAGACGTCTCTCTTGCAAGTTTGGTTTTCATAGCAGACATCTTGCCAAGGCTAGAGATGACTTGTATGACTTGGAAAACTTTCAAATCACTTGTCCCAAATCAGGAAATAGCTAGGGTAAGTTGAAAAAGAATGGAAACAACTAGAGAGAAGGTGAGAAGACCATGGAAACATATGAAGAGTCTTAATTTTAGTTGAGTAAAGATTTATAGATTTCTTATCTCCATGTTATCAAAAAATATTGATTATTCATTATTGTAGAGTAAGAGAGTTATGAGATGTGATTTCTTAGTGAGAGCTCTTAAGTGGTGAGAGCTTAGACAAGGTGTGGAAGAGCACATTGAGTGAGTGCATAGAGGTTGTAGCTCCAAGGTTAATTTTGTAGACTTGTGTATTCTAATCTTGTTTATAACCTGAGATCTCATTCTTAGGTTATGAGAGAATCTCTCTATTGGTTGTGTCTTGCATTGAGAACAACCATTGTATGGTTGTAGAGCCTTATGCTTTACAATATCATTTGATTATTAAAGGTTTTGGATATTGTGGATTTTTTGGAACCTTCTTGTAATTCTCTAATTAATTAATTGAAGATAGATAGCTTTCTTATTTTCTCGCAAAGTAATTATCTTTTCATAATATTTATATTTAGTATTTGAAGATGATTAATTATTGGAGTGAACCTAATCAAATGTTATTAATATTGAAGATTTGTGTTGTATCTTGGTATTGATTATAGTTGTTTTTATTATTGCTTAGAATTAATTAAGAATTTTGCCTAGATTAGATAACATCTAAGAAGAAAAAATGCAAGCATTGAATTGACACATGGAAAGCATTAGGTCTACCTTCTAGATGATATTTGCTTGATTAGATGAAATTAGTGCAAAGGTAGACAAGAACACTAGTCCTAGCCATATCCATACAAGTGGAGGTAATGAGCATGCACATTCAAATGAAGAAGTCTCACAACTAGGCAGAGATGGAGTAGATGAAGAGGAAGGATAAGCTAGTTATGGTAGTATAGGAATTCATTAGCCAAGGATTCTAATGAAAGGAAAACATATTTTTAAGATGAGAATTTCAAGGATTCCAATGGTGGTAAATAATTCTTCTCCAAGTAAGGTTGATGAGGAAGATGAGACAAGGCTTACTAGAGCATTTAGAAATGCTACAAGACTTCCATATGTTGAGTTGAAGACCTTCAATGATGTAGTTGGTACCAGTGCTTTTTCAAGTTAGCTAAAGGAACTTGAGAAGCATTTCCAGTTGGAAGAGGTATCAAATAACTTGAGGATATTTATTGTTGAATCCAGATAATAAGGTATGACATCTACTTGGTGGAAAAAAGAGTCCTAGGATTATAAAAGATAAAATAATCAACTAATTAGCAATTAGAATATAATGAAATATAGTTGAAAAGGAAATTTGAATAGTCTTATCAAAGATAAGAGACTATTATGAAGTTAAAATTCCTAGGACAAGATGACAAGGATGTCAAAGAATTCTTTACCAAATTTTATGATCTATTCCATCAAGCAAAGGTAAATTGGGAGGAATACGAATAGGATTTAATCCTTTTAGGAGATATTAAAATGGTGTATCAATAAGAGTTTTCTTTTTATAATCCACAAATTCTTAATAAGGCTTATGATTTGGCACATATGGCCAAGAAGAAATTAGGTGCACTTGAAAATGGAAGCAAACAAACTTCCAAGGAAAAGGAGAAGGGATCCAAATTTGAAAAAAGGATCAAATTTGAATACAAGGATGGTAGCTGTGACAAGAAGATTGAAAGATGTGATGAGAAGGAAAAAGCCAAGAGGGACCAAGACAACGAGGGCAAGGGTCAAGGTAGTGGCTCATAAAAAAATTAGTGCTTCAAGCATGAAGAATGAAAACACAAGAAATGGGAATGTCCACTTCACAAGGTAGCCAAGGACAAAGATGTGCAAACCATAGAGGTAGAGGAGACATCAAGCCAAGGTCTTTAGAGAGGTAATCCAAGTGCTCCAAAAATTGAGGATATTTCTAAATCATATTTTGGTGCATTATTGGGATGTGTGAATAGAGAAGATCACCCTAGTAGAAATTTTTTGTTTTAGATTGGAGCTAGATGTTTGCTTAGTGGGGAATGGATTCAAGTTTTGATTGATGGGGAAGCCCAAGAGAACATTATTTCTTCTAGGGTAGTTGCTAGATTGGGTGTGGTAACTAATCCTTATCCTAGACCTTATAAAGTGCATTGGTTATCTAAAGCTTTTTCCAAAGAAGGAAGGGAATAATGTACTTTGAAATCTAAAATAAGATGTTTCCACGATATTATGAAGTATGATGTACTTTTGGTAGATTATGTTGATGTAATTCTTGGTAGACCTTGGAATTTTGACAAGGGTGCTCAATTTGATAAAGTAAGAAATGTTTGGAGTGTAGCTAGCTTTGATGAAATTCATGAGTTGATTCCCATGATAACTGAAAAAGTAAGGTAGAAAATTTCACTTAATGCTTTCTTAATCCTCTAGAAGAGAGGGAATATATTAAGGAACGTGATGAAACTAATTTTGGTTTTGTTTTTGTAACAATGATTTCTTCTAACCATGATGATATGTAGGTTGAACATCCTATAGGTGTGATAGGCTTGAAGGAGTAATTTTCCAAGGTATTCAAGAGGGAAATGAATGGATTGCCACTAATGAGAAATGTACAATATCATATTGATTTTATTCGTAGTGCTACCATTCCAAACAAGAGGTTTTTCCAGATGGCACAAAATTAGTGGGCTAAATTACAAAGGTAAGTAGAGGAGTTACTTGCAAAGGGCTTCATGAGGGAATCCATTTCACCTTGTGTAGTTCTAGCAATGCTAGTGCAAAGAAGGATAATAATGAATGAAGGATATGCATTAATTCTATGATAGTGAATAGGATAACAGTAAGGTATATGTTTCTTATTCGAAGAATGGATGATATCCTTGATGTCCTTAGCAATGCTAAAATCTTTAGCACAATTGATTGAAGAATAATTACCATCAAATTAGAATTAGGCTTGGTAATGACTGAAGGATAGATTTTAAGAAATTAGATGGAATTTTTGAGAGGTTAGTGATGCCATTTGAGATCATGAATGCACCTGCTATATTCATGAGGTTGATGCATGATGTATTGAAGTGTGGATCATTGAACTTAGAAGGGGGGATGAATAAGTTCCCCAAATTAAAACTTTGTAACACAAAAGCACACACACTTAATTTAACATGGTTACCCAACTTGCATAGTCCACACTTGGAGGGTAGATCACTAGCACACCTATGGACTTTGTTGCTCTCAAAATGTGCTTGAAGGATCCACATCTTTTATAGTCTTCAAGCCCTGCACCAGAGTGTTGTGCTGCAACACTAACCACTCAACCTTGCAGGGTTTCGTTAGGCTTGGAATGTGGTTTCTAGTCTTCCACAACCTTTACAACCTTGAGCTCTGCTTTGGAGTGTTGTACCCCAACACCAACAACTCAATCTTGTAGGATCTTGATAAGCTAAAGCAAGATGCCTTCCCATAAGAAGTACATCAATCCCACAAGGCAACAAGAGAGAGTAATTACAAGGGATGAATGCAACTTAGTTTGTTGATCCTTGTACATTGAGGTACAACACACTTTATAATGAACAAATGATGATATAATGAAGAGCAACAAAGATTACAATGATTCAAAAAATGATTGTACAATGATTACACAATAGCTTGCACATTTCCCAATACATATGATGTCTTCTTGTAGCTAGCATGTTTCTAAATCCATCATGGAACTTGTGCAATGGCTAGGCAGTGATCACTAATGGTCATGGAAGATTTCTTCTTTGTGCCTGAGACATCTTTCTTCATTTGCATTCAATTTTGGGAAGACATATTTATCTAGGAAAGATGTCTTTTTGAAATCTCCATTTGGAAAAGACATCTTTGTCTGATGGAAGATGTCTTTCTGAAACTGGCCTACATTTTGTGAAGATTTCTTTGCCTGATGAAAGACATCTCTACCTAGAGAAATATGTCTACTATTTCTTCAAGATGTCTCTACTTAGAGAAAGACATATGTTGTTTCTTGAAGATGTCTTTGCCTGTGCTCACTCTAATTCTACCAAGATGTTTGCTGTTTCTCAAAGACATCTTGTTCATCTCTCTTTACATAATAAATTCTTCATTTCTTTTTCAAAAGCTTTCATAATCCAAGTCTTAATCCAAGTTCTTATCCTGCAAGCACAAGAATTACACACAAATACAAACAACCGTGTCTTCCACTTTTCTTAATGTTTTGACATACCAAAAACAAAAGGTTCATAATCTCCTGCTTTTTGGTAATGTTTAAAACTTAAGAAATAATGGGTTAGTCTTGTCCAAATAATAATAATAACACATTAGCTACTTCTCCCCCTTTTTGGACATAACTAAAAAGGACAAAGCATGGAAAGTAAGTGCATAAAAAATATACTAATTAAAGCATTAATACATATAAATTCCTATGGCAACTAGGGATTAGGATAGGCATGGAGGGTCAATGATACATAAATCAAAGTAAATTCAATAATAAATGGTAAAGATAAACCACACAGAGATAATAGGAAAAACACACCATATGTCCATAATCATCTACAAATTGTTATATACCATACTATCACAAGAGTACAACTATCTACAGTTGTCAAACCACATTAATCACATATGTGCAAGGTCCCAAAATCACATATGTAAGATCCAAAGAATATGTCATCCTTTTTTATCATCAAAAAGGAGAGACAAAATAGCTTGTTAAGGTCTCAATCACTAATCTTGGTAGCATCCTCAAACTTAGAATCCATTGTTGTTTGGATGGATGATAAGTCTCTTCCTCATCGTCATTACTGCTAGTACAGGGTCAGCTAGATTTATGAGTGTCCTCATTAGAGGACTCAATCTACTATACTAGTGCTTGCTAGCGATTGTTGTACTGGGACTCATTGGGACATGGTGCCAAAGATGCTTTCCATAGCTTGTTGCTTAAAAGAGCTAGGAGCATCAGCAAGATGTGGAACCATGTGAGCAGGAGGAACTAGATCATGGTATACTAGCTACTCCTCCTAGATTCTAGCTAAGAGTGGCTCTGGCTCAAAATCTAACACCATCCTGAAGTCATACATGCAGGAAGGGCCTATTGGGGAATAGGAACATCCTCCTTGCTATTAGAGATAGGAGGAGTAGTGACCTCCTCAAATGCTTGTCCATCAGAGGGAGGAGGAATCCTAGCTTCATCCAAACTCTTACACAAGTAAGAGAGGGTCTTTCTAAGCTTTCCAATGGCTTAGGCAATGGGTCGAAACAACCTCTTTAGAGAAGAACTAATCTTAGCACTAGAAGATTTTGATCATCTCAACTAGGGAGATGCTTCCTTCTTTTGTTGTGAAGGCCTTGTGCTAGATCCTACCTTAGCTACATGAGAAGTACTCTTATTATTCACATACTCACTAAGACTCCTCTTGCCTTTTAGCAGAGGCAACTCTAGTATAGGTACAACCCTTTGGTGAATTAGCAAGCTAATGATGTAGGGGTATCCAAGGATTCTCTCTTTAGCATAGGGGCTTAGAATGTCTCGGCAAAGAGTGTGCCCTAGATCCAATGATAAACTTGCAAGTAGAAAATATAATACAAAACCTTGGGGTGGTAACAAATAATTGTAACTATCTCCTTTCCTCATGATGTTATACAAAATAATGAGTGACAAGGTGGAGGCATTAGGAGTCATCTTGCTCCTCTCAATATGACCCCTATGAAATGACATATCTCTTCCAAATAAAACATCACAAAATTCATTGTGTCCTATAGGCATTATACTATTTGCATAAATATCATGCATAGACTCAATGGTAACCTGAAAGACATTAAAATTGGATATGCCAAGAATTGCATTCATAATTTAGGGAGAAACTTCAACAACAATCCCGCTAAAAATTGATGTAAATGTCCCAACAATAGTATCAGAAATAATTATATTATGGTAAAATTCCCTAATTAACACTTTAGGGACAAGAAAATTCATGAAAATTAAGGTAATCTACTTCAAAAGCTTCAAGTAATCTAATAGAGCTTATTGTCTGTGAAGTGGAAAAGCAAGAGAATGATTAGAAATAATTGTAGTGGTCCTTGTTGCTTCAAACTTGTACTATGTACTTGTGCTTCAAAAATGAGGTATGTAGGAAGGTGGTGCACTATTGGAACTACCTCTTAAACATTTCTTGGATGGTGCCTTGGATGTTTCAATCTTTTTGTGAGCCATCTCTGACAAAAATTGTTGCAAATGATCAATCCCTAGTTCTCTCTGTGGGATAGATTTTAAGGAATATGACAAAAATGGGGTTTTTATCTTTTATAGCAATGAAAAACAAGGGTTTTCGAACAAGAAAGCATATGTCTTTTTCAACAAGAAGACATCTTTCCCACATGTTAAAGCTATAAAAGATGTCTTTTCCTTATAGAAATTCCCATGGCAATTAAAAGATTAGAGAGATGTCTTTATTGGCTTGAAGATGTCTTTATAGAGACATCTTTCACTTTTGAAAGATGTGTTTTGTCAAAAGCAGGGTGAGGTTTGGAAAGGCTGCTAAAGGTCTATAGTCTTTATAAGAGCATGAAAACAAAAGAAAAGTTACCTCAACCTACTTGTCATATTGTCGAAATTGGATGAAGCTTAGAGAGCTAGAGAATGAGTTTCCTCTTTTGAGGGTTCTCCTTTCAACCTAACTTCTCCAATGTCCAAGGCATGACTTCCTCTTATGCATCAATTAGTGAATGTGTCTTAATGTCCTTGGTTTTATTGTTTAATTCTTCATTCCTTTTTGATAGCTTTGGTCATTCGATCTCCCCTATGATCATGCATAAAACCCTTTCTTGGTGCATTTTGATAAAACCAAGGAGTTTTGTGATATGACCAAGTACTTAAATGATAGAACTTTACGTTGCACTCCCATTTTTTATGTTGAAACTTATTGCAATAATAACATCTAACCCCCCTATTGTAGACAAAGTGAGTGGAATGAGAGTGATCAAAACTTTTATGAGTCTTTTGATGGGTAGAAGCTTCTTTTGAAATGGTACCCATTTTGGCGATTCATTTAGATGGGATGATGGTTGTGTAGGCTCTTCTTTTTGGGAATAGCATCCAAGTTCACTTTTATCTTGTGGACTTATTCTGTGTCCTAGTATCATTCGAAGAGACTCCTTTCTCTTTGTCAATCTTTCATTTATCAAATTAACATCAGCAACTTCCTCTTTGGCTTGTTCTAAACATGAGGTTAGTTTCTCATTCTTAGCCATTAGGTTTGAGAGTTATTTATCAAGATAAAAAATAGTCACATTTAACAAGGATATCTCATGATCTTTAGACTTAACCTATTTATTTAACTTAGTGTAGAGATTTTAAAAATTTAAAAGTTCTTTACATAATAAATCAAACCTCTCATTGTTGTTTAGTTCATCATCTGATGAATCACCATCATTGAGGGCCATGCAAATGACCTGATAATTTTTCACATCTTCCGCCACTTCTTCTTCACTTTACTTCCCATCATCCCAACTTGTATAGAAGTTGGTATTCTTTACTTCTTGAGTGAATTTGTTCTTTAATTGCATCCTAAAGCTATTAGGGCATTTGGAGGCTATCTGGCCTCTTCCACCACACATCCAACATTCTATGAAAGAGAAATATAAATTAGAATTTAAGAGATTATTACCTCTACCCTTGGAATGATTGAATCTTTGTTGATATGTTCATTTATTTCTTCTAATGATTAGTCATTATAACTTCCCAATGAGAAAGGCAATCTCATCTTCATTACCCTCATCATGCTCATTGAGCTTCTTCTCCTTTGAGGTAGTCCTTAAGGTAATGGGTCTTTCTTAAATATCTCCTTTGCTTATGACATTCATTTCATAGGCAATGAGAGCACTTTGAAGTTCCTCAAATTATAGAGTTGAGAAATCTCTAATTTCCTCCATGGTTGTGACCTTTGGTTTGAACTATGGTTGTAGAGTTCTACTCATTTTGATGATGACATCGCTTTCAGGTAGATCCTTTTTTGTTTTTCTAATTCCTACAACAAGATCATTAGCTTGAGAGAAATAATCTTTTATTTTCTCACCTTCTCTCATTTTGATTTTATCGTATTCACTTTGCAAAACCAATAATTTTGATTTTTTAACAATAGGTGTTCCTTCATAAGTAGCTTTAAAAGTTTACCAAAACTTTTTGACTGTTTTACATCCTGATATTCTATTAAATTTAGATCTATTCAATGCATAATATAAATAATTTTTTGCTTTTGAATTAAACATGAACTTATCCTTTTCATCTTGAGACCATTTGTTACGAAGCTTGATGATGTTGGTGGAGCTATCAACAGGTGGAGCATAACCTTCAAGGATTGACTTCCACACTTCAAATTCTATAGGCTTGGAGAATCCTTTTGTTCTAGCTTTCCAATAGGTGAACTCAAACCCATCAAACATGGGTGGCTTTGTGTAAGATGTCCCCTCCATTGTTCACTCTTGAAGTTGATGATGACAAAGAAGACTACCAAGCTCTAATATCACTTGTGGATAGTTGAACTTAGAAGGGGGGGATGAATAAGTTCCCTAAATTAAAAATTTGTAACAAAAATCACACACACTTAATTTAATGTGGTTCCCCAACTTGGGTAGTCCACACTTAGAGGGTGGATTGCTAGAACACCTATGGACTTTGTTGCTCTCAAAATGTGATTAAAGGGTTTACACCCTGTATAGTCTTCAAGCCCCACATTGGAGCATTGTGCTACAACACCAGCCACTCAACCACACAAGGTCTCATTAAGCTTGGAGTGTGGTTTCTAGGCTTTCATAACCTTTATAACCTTGAGCTCCACTTCATATTGTTGTACCATAGCACCAACAACTCAATCCTAGAGGATCTCGACAAGCTCAAGCAAGGTGCCTTCCCACAAGAAGTACATCAACCTCTCAGGGCAACAAGAAAGAGAAATTACAAGGGATGAATGCAATTTAGTTTGTTGATCCTTATACATTGAGGTATAGCACACTTTACAATAACAAATAATGATACAATGAAGAGTAACAAAGATTACAATGATTCACAAAATGATTGTATAATGATTACACAATAGCTTGCACATTTTTAAATGCATATGATGTCTTGTTAAAGCTATCATGTTTCTAAATCCATATTGTAACTTCTCCAACAACTAGGCAACAATCACTAATGGTCATGGAAGATGTCTTCTTCGTGCCTAATATGTATTTCTACATTTACCTTCAATTCTGAAAAGACATCTTTATCTAGGCAAGAAGTCTTTCTAAAATCTCCATTTGGGAAAGATGTCTTTTTCAAATTGGTCTACATTCTGTGAAGACATCTTTGCCTAATGGAGGACATCTCTACTTAGAGAAATATGTTTACTGTTTCTTGAAGTCGTCTTTGCCTGTGCTCACTCTAATTTTGCTAAGACGTTTGCTATTTCTCAGAGATGTCTTTCTACATCTTCATTTGCATAATGAATTTTTCATTGCTTGTCCAAAAGCTTTCACAATATTAATTCAAGTTCTTGTCCTATAAGCATAATAATCACACACACATACACACAACCTTGTCTTCCATTTTTCTTAATGTTTTGACATACCTAAAAGAAAAGGTTCGCATGAAGAACTTAATTGGTAAGTGATGTATTATATTTTATAATGATATTTTAATGTATAGCTCTAATGGGGAAGAGCACTTGGATGACTTACAGATGGTATGTATTAAGTTGGAAAAGGCATAGTTAGTGATCAATATGAAAAAATTCATTTCTTCAAGAGAAAAAGCACAAATTTGGGACATGTGATTTTTAAAAATCATATTCAAATGGAAGCTACCAAGGTGAAAGCTATTTGAGATTGGCCAATTCCTAAGATTGTTGGCGAGTGATGAGCAATGAGGCACCCCTACGCCCAACCATATGAATCACAAACATTCATGCATGATCTAGAAAAACTCCACAAACCTTAAGTTCCTAAGTACACTAGTTTAAGGAAGTGAAATCTAATCAGAATGATGGTTGTATTCTCAGTTCCACTCATTAGGTACAAGTGTATGGTTAAGTGCAATTGAGGTATATGATTTTTATGATTTTATATTTTATAAGTTTAATCACCTAGAACAAGAATGAAAGGTAGAGAAATTTAATATCTAATTAATCTACTACCTAGCTAGCTTAACACAAGTACCCATTCCCACTTTCCGGACACATCCTGAATGCATATAGCACTACTGGGTTACCAAATGTTAAGCATTTCTAGGTTACCAAGCACTACACGTATGCTTGAAGTGGTTGTGCTTATGTTCATTAATAATTGAAAATTAATTGCTTAATTAAAGTGCATTGAGGTAAAGTGTATGAATATTAAATGCATTAAAGAAAACATTAATTGATTCTCAGTGCTACAAGGATTATCAAAAGGGCTTCTCTTTATTTCCATCACATTATTATGCTTAGGTACATTAGTGCTTGAATAAAGATCCGTACACACTCAGACTCCTACTATAGGCACTTAGAAATATTCAAACTCTGGAATGGCTAAACTGCAATAACTTTGTTACTTTATTCAAAAACCAATGTGGAAATCGTGTGCCCAAGTGCTATATTTATAAGTTGGCATATACCTTGTGATATTGGATATTCAACATTGCATCTTGGGGTTTGATATGGCATATCCATTATTCGAGCACATCTAAACATGATTCATCATACCCCCACAACTAAATGAAAACTTGTCCTCACGTGAATAAGAGGAGGAACAAGCTCCTTAAAAAATATTGGGTAGGTATGGGATTATTGACTAATATATAGACTAACTCAAATGGAACAAATAGAATCTAAGTGCCTGAGTGTACGGAGTTACAATCTTTTACAAAATTGGATGTTCATGACATGAGAAGTGAACACCCTGGACAAAACTAACATCCAAGACCTCTTGTAGCTAAAGAGTGAGGGAGAAGATTCAATGAGCATGAAGGATCCTTGTCACATGGTGGTGCTGCTTACCCTTTGGTGAAGAAACCATGTCCTAGTTATTAGTAACAAAATTTAAAGCTAGAATCTAGACAACAACAATCAAATAACTAGATAGCACATGGCTACATCAATCAAGCACACTATACCCAGTTGGCAATAAGGTATGTTATTAGTAAAACACAAAAAGAAAATCACATCCAAAATAAAGGAAAATATACAAGAAAGTGTAAAATATTTAAGAAAAAAAATGTATTAACGATGTTTGATGGGATGCGATATCTGGCAGTTTTTCCCTTGTTTCTAAATCTAGGCCTAAACCGTAGCAAAACTCTGGTATTTTTTCCTCTCCAGAGATAGAATAATTTCCATGTGCCCATAGTAGGAACTCCAAAGTGAACGGATCTTTATTCGAGCAAATATTGTACTTGAACACAAGTTTGTGTACGGAAATAAAGATGAACTTCTTGGATAAACCTTGCAATGCATGGAATAAGCTAAATAGGATTTTAATTATTGTTAATTATTGTTCAGCATTTAAATGCTTTATTAGTTAATTAAATCTCTCTCAACCCTTCTCCTGTAGTTAAGTGCATTCAGTATGACTGCTTCAAGCATGTGCGTTACGCTTGGTGATCCCAACAACGAATAGCATTTGGTAACCAAGGTTGCATTGGTTCAGGGTGTTAACGATAAGTGGGAATGGATGCTGATGTTAGGTTAATTAAGACTTAGTTAGTTAGTTAACGTTAGTTAATTAGTCTCTTCACCCTTCACCTCACTAGCATAGGAGATAAAACATAAAAACTATAAAAATCACATACCTCAGACTTACTTAACCATAAAACTATGACAAATACAAGTAATTCTGGGAAGACAACGAACAATTAACCTTAAGTGTTCCATAAGGCGTGTAGGCACTTAGTTTGTGGAGTTCGACCGGATTATGCGTGTAACACTCGTATTCGTATGGTTGAGTGTAGGGGTACCTCACCACTCATCATTGGCGCCGTTGCCGGGGATTAAGTTGTTTGTGCGCTAAGTAGAACATAGGAAATTATCCACATCGTTGGGAGCTTAAATGAACCCTTAGGGTTAATTAAACAAAAAATTATATAATGGTTAATCAGCACACCAAATAAGACATAATGTCTTCTTCTTCTAACAAAAGCACTTCACCGCCTAGGGATCACACTAGAAACAGTCGGTAGTCTAACATGCATAACCAAGAATCACCAGTTCCTCAATAGCATCGAGTGGTATATATTCATCTTAATGAGTATGTACCTAATTTCACTTTTATCCTCCATTAGGATGAACAACTGTGTTGGCGAGATTTGCAAGGTAACATAGTGTTACCTCTAGATCGTGCAGTCCCCGACATGATCCTCTGTGCTCTGGCATAGATAGGCATGACATAGCTATACGCTGAATACGTTGTAGGTGATTTTGACACAAGGGATTACCATCCCACAGTAGCACAACATCTAAGGGACTTGCGGCAAGAGAGCCACCATACATTGTTGAAGGGCAAAGGGGTCTCGCACGTCCTAAGAGAAATTGGAGATGGTGAACTGGTTATAATAGGTTCTCTATCGAAAGATGTTTTCCCTCTTAACAATAGTGAGCAGGTGGGGTATCAGAACCTATGCTCCACGATACACAACCCTGGTTCTGATCCCCATGAACACCAACTGTTCACCAAGGGAACAAAAACACATGACAAGGATGGACATTCTGATCATCATCATGATCGGGGCCGTAGCCATCGAAGAGAAAGTAGGAAACATCATCATGGTGATGGTTCTCCTTCTTCTTCCCCTTCATCACATCATTCACCCTCTCCTTCCACATCAGGACACAGTCACAAAGAGCATAACGGTGAGGATAAGGGTAAGTGAAATGAGAGACCTCGACGAGAGAGTCAAGAGAGAGGATGAGGGCAGTCTAGAGAGTCTAGGCATGAAAGAAGGGAAAGTAGGGAACCACGTAGGCATCATAGACGTCATGAGAGAGATTATCATGACGAGCCCCTACTTGCCACCTGAAGTATATTAGATATTACAGAGGTAATTAGAATACCTACAAGGCATCAAAAGGATAGCCGGATCAAGAGATTAGATATGAATAATATTCCACACTTCGAAGGGGGATATAATGCTGATCTGCAAAATCATTTACAGGAATTCCACAATGCCTGCACCTTGCAAAACATTGAAAACGAGTGGCAGAAGTTAAATTTGTTCCATAGGACACTCATAAAAGAAGAAGAGAGTTGGTACCGGTCCTTAGAACTAGAAACCATTAGGAGGTGGAGTATGCTGTTAGAGTTGTTCAATGATAAATACCAAACGTACTCTAGAGTTTCTAACTTGCATAAGCAGATCCAAGGATGGAAGCAGGGTAATCACGAACCCTTGGATGCTGCCATGGGCCGATATTATGCATTTCTACATCGTTTCCCAAGCCATGGTTACACACAATGGGATCAACTCTGCCACGTCGTAGATGGGCTAAGACATGAAACTAGGAGAACCCTTGGGACATATGCCCAAGGGAGATTATCTGAACTTAGATCCCATGAAATTCATCAATTTTTCGAGCAAGTAGCTAAAGAAGAAGGGGAGCTATGGAAAAGAGAAAGCGTAGAAGAGTACAATTGCAATCCTTCCCTTTGAAAGAGGGAAGTGAGATTCTGCGATGAAGAGGATGAGTCACCACTTAAAGAGTTAGTGAATAGAAAAACCTTGCCGCTTCAAAAACTAACAACCAAGGTGTCGGCTAAGGTAGATCAAATGTGGGACTCCTTAGACAGTAGATTTGAAACTGTTTTGAAAATCGTAGAGGATTCTAAAGAGGAATGAAGTAGTGACCATGATAAGAAAAAGCGGAAAGATTCAAGCCATGTACGTGACAAGGGTAAGGGAAAAATGAACATTGTTGATGAGGTTGTGGATTTAGATACAGACAATGATGGTGGATGTGAGATCTACCAATATGACCATCTTAAGGGATGTTGCCCAATAATCTCACATCTACAAGAGTTTGGGGTGTATGCACTCAACCCAAGACTTAACAGACGGCAGGCACCCCAAAGGTTGCCTTATCCCTAAGGTAACCCAAGGTAGTTCCACCAACCGTTAACATATTATCCAAGTGGAACTCTACCATAACCTATCGGGCAACACCAGTAGTGGCAACACCCACAGTCATGGGGGATGCCACCGCCTAGATAACAATACCCTTACTGGCAACCAGACCCATATGGCTACTACGTGCAATAGCTGGTTTCTCCAATTGACTCTATGGATCATGCAACCCCACAACATCACTACCAAGTTCAGGAGTATTTTATAAGGACTCCTTCTCCTCCGAGAAATGCACCATATGCATACCATCCTCCGAATCCATCTGCCTCTCTTACATCAGTAGTTCCACTACCTCCTGCTCCAATAATGCAAGGGGAACTCCCCACTCAACCACAACAACGTAATGCTACAAGAGCTGTAAACCTTCAACCCGCTACTGGTTCTAACAACCGCAAGAAGAGAAGACCTTTCTTTAGAACCAAAATTCCAAAAAAGCTCTC
>MNCI01023383.1:53853-73338 GCA_015680685.1 Gnetum montanum | reverse complement strand
TGTGTGTGTGTGTGTGTGACTTATCCATTTTGTTAAGTTTGTCACCAATAAGTGTTCTTAATGATGGTATGAACTATTTTTCTATTGGTTGCTAATGTTTGGTTTTTACCTTTAAGTTATGATGTTGATACTAAGGTATGTTTCTTTTGATATAGTAGGCAATGAGTTCACTTCATTCATACATCAATGATTTATATGGTCTTTCTTGGCTTGGAAATGTATAGTCCCTTTCTAAATAAGAACTATCAATGAATCGGTGATTGGGTATTTCTCAAACTAAGGAAGGACTCAAGGATTGAAAAGGGTGTGACTTCAAGGGAACTTGATGCATTTGTCCTGGCCATTCTCTTGGGTGCTTGGATGGTTTCTTCTTGAGTTTTCTTACCGTTTTGATGTTACTTAATTATTGAGAAGCTGAGCAAATAAAAATAACAAAGTCTTTACATGGTGTGGTCCTCACGTATAAACACATAAAAAAACAGTGAGAATTCAAAGCACACCCCTTAGACAAAATAATCATTTAGGCTACAAGCACTGGTTATGGAACTAAAATAAAAATGTTCTTTCTAACTAAGGCCCTTCTTGCTTCCCATTCTCTCCTCCTTCATTTCGTCGGAATGGTGGCAGCTCTTTGGGAAGGCATTCTTGTTACTTCAAGGGGATGGATTGGCCGAATGCATTAATGCGAAGTCATTGGATGTGGTTTTTTTGAGGTTAGACTTGGAATGGGATCTACTAAGTCACATTAACCATGAAAGACACAAGGGGTTGTACACCACCTTGTTCTTGGGATTCCATTTGACTCTCTTCTCTCCATCCTTCTCTCCATTGTTCACCTCATTGCCGGTTGTATCATTAGTGTATATTTTGGTTGACACATTGTTTTCTTTTTGGTAAATTCTTGTGGTTAATACTTTAACTCTTGTTCTAAATGACATTCCCAGAGCCTNCCTTGGAAATATCTAAGGTAAACATTTATGGAAATATTAAGAAGAAGAAAGTTCCACGCATCACTTACATTGACTCAGAGGGTGATGACATGGAGGAATGCTCGGCATCTCCTACATGCAACTGGTGTGCCTAAGAAACTCTGATACAAAGGTGCCTGTATGTAGCAACCACACAACAAGTGGACATCCTATGGTTGACAGCTAATTGAAAGAGCAACCCACCAACATGCATGGAATGAACTGGGGAACAACTCATGCCCACAATGAAGGCATAGATACATTGGAGTATGAGCATCGTTGACTTCCACCCCTTAACCTGAAAGNATAATGAAGAGCAACAAAGATTACAATGATTCAAAAAATGATTGTACAATGATTACACAATAGCTTGCACATTTCCCAATACATATGATGTCTTCTTGTAGCTAGCATGTTTCTAAATCCATCATGGAACTTGTGCAATGGCTAGGCAGTGATCACTAATGGTCATGGAAGATTTCTTCTTTGTGCCTGAGACATCTTTCTTCATTTGCATTCAATTTTGGGAAGACATATTTATCTAGGAAAGATGTCTTTTTGAAATCTCCATTTGGGAAAGACATCTTTGTCTGATGGAAGATGTCTTTCTGAAACTGGCCTACATTTTGTGAAGATTTCTTTGCCTGATGAAAGACATCTCTGCCTAGAGAAATATGTCTACTATTTCTTCAAGATGTCTCTACTTAGAGAAAGACATATGTTGTTTCTTGAAGATGTCTTTGCCTGTGCTCACTCTAATTCTACCAAGATGTTTGCTGTTTCTCAAAGACATCTTGTTCATCTCTCTTTACATAATAAATTCTTCATTTCTTTTTCAAAAGCTTTCATAATCCAAGTCTTAATCCAAGTTCTTATCCTGCAAGCACAAGAATTACACACAAATACAAACAACCGTGTCTTCCACTTTTCTTAATGTTTTGACATACCAAAAACAAAAGGTTCATAATCTCCTGCTTTTTGGTAATGTTTAAAACTTAAGAAATAATGGGTTAGTCTTGTCCAAATAATAATAATAACACATTAGCTACTTCTCCCCCTTTTTGGACATAACTAAAAAGGACAAAGCATGGAAAGTAAGTGCATAAAAAATATACTAATTAAAGCATTAATACATATAAATTCCTATGGCAACTAGGGATTAGGATAGGCATGGAGGGTCAATGATACATAAATCAAAGTAAATTCAATAATAAATGGTAAAGATAAACCACACAGAGATAATAGGAAAAACACACCATATGTCCATAATCATCTACAAATTGTTATATACCATACTATCACAAGAGTACAACTATCTACAGTTGTCAAACCACATCAATCACATATGTGCAAGGTCCCAAAATCACATATGTAAGATCCAAAGAATATGTCATCCTTTTTTATCATCAAAAAGGAGAGACAAAATAGCTTGTTAAGGTCTCAATCACTAATCTTGGTAGCATCCTCAAACTTAGAATCCATTGTTGTTTGGATGGATGATAAGTCTCTTCCTCATCGTCATTACTGCTAGTACAGGGTCAGCTAGATTTATGAGTGTCCTCATTAGAGGACTCAATCTACTATACTAGTGCTTGCTAGCGATTGTTGTACTGGGACTCATTGGGACATGGTGCCAAAGATGCTTTCCATAGCTTGTTGCTTAAAAGAGCTAGGAGCATCAGCAAGATGTGGAACCATGTGAGCAGGAGGAACTAGATCATGGTATACTAGCTACTCCTCCTAGATTCTAGCTAAGAGTGGCTCTGGCTCAAAATCTAACACCATCCTGAAGTCATACATGCAGGAAGGGCCTATTGGGGAATAGGAACATCCTCCTTGCTATTAGAGATAGGAGGAGTAGTGACCTCCTCAAATGCTTGTCCATCAGAGGGAGGAGGAATCCTAGCTTCATCCAAACTCTTACACAAGTAAGAGAGGGTCTTTCTAAGCTTTCCAATGGCTTAGGCAATGGGTCGAAACAACCTCTTTAGAGAAGAACTAATCTTAGCACTAGAAGATTTTGATCATCTCAACTAGGGAGATGCTTCCTTCTTTTGTTGTGAAGGCCTTGTGCTAGATCCTACCTTAGCTACATGAGAAGTACTCTTATTATTCACATACTCACTAAGACTCCTCTTGCCTTTTAGCAGAGGCAACTCTAGTATAGGTACAACCCTTTGGTGAATTAGCAAGCTAATGATGTAGGGGTATCCAAGGATTCTCTCTTTAGCATAGGGGCTTAGAATGTCTCGGCAAAGAGTGTGCCCTAGATCCAATGATAAACTTGCAAGTAGAAAATATAATACAAAACCTTGGGGTGGTAACAAATAATTGTAACTATCTCCTTTCCTCATGATGTTATACAAAATAATGAGTGACAAGGTGGAGGCATTAGGAGTCATCTTGCTCCTCTCAATATGACCCCTATGAAATGACATATCTCTTCCAAATAAAACATCACAAAATTCATTGTGTCCTATAGGCATTATACTATTTGCATAAATATCATGCATAGACTCAATGGTAACCTGAAAGACATTAAAATTGGATATGCCAAGAATTGCATTCATAATTTAGGGAGAAACTTCAACAACAATCCCGCTAAAAATTGATGTAAATGTCCCAACAATAGTATCAGAAATAATTATATTATGGTAAAATTCCCTAATTAACACTTTAGGGACAAGAAAATTCATGAAAATTAAGGTAATCTACTTCAAAAGCTTCAAGTAATCTAATAGAGCTTATTGTCTGTGAAGTGGAAAAGCAAGAGAATGATTAGAAATAATTGTAGTGGTCCTTGTTGCTTCAAACTTGTACTATGTACTTGTGCTTCAAAAATGAGGTATGTAGGAAGGTGGTGCACTATTGGAACTACCTCTTAAACATTTCTTGGATGGTGCCTTGGATGTTTCAATCTTTTTGTGAGCCATCTCTGACAAAAATTGTTGCAAATGATCAATCCCTAGTTCTCTCTGTGGGATAGATTTTAAGGAATATGACAAAAATGGGGTTTTTATCTTTTATAGCAATGAAAAACAAGGGTTTTCGAACAAGAAAGCATATGTCTTTTTCAACAAGAAGACATCTTTCCCACATGTTAAAGCTATAAAAGATGTCTTTTCCTTATAGAAATTCCCATGGCAATTAAAAGATTAGAGAGATGTCTTTATTGGCTTGAAGATGTCTTTATAGAGACATCTTTCACTTTTGAAAGATGTGTTTTGTCAAAAGCAGGGTGAGGTTTGGAAAGGCTGCTAAAGGTCTATAGTCTTTATAAGAGCATGAAAACAAAAGAAAAGTTACCTCAACCTACTTGTCATATTGTCGAAATTGGATGAAGCTTAGAGAGCTAGAGAATGAGTTTCCTCTTTTGAGGGTTCTCCTTTCAACCTAACTTCTCCAATGTCCAAGGCATGACTTCCTCTTATGCATCAATTAGTGAATGTGTCTTAATGTCCTTGGTTTTATTGTTTAATTCTTCATTCCTTTTTGATAGCTTTGGTCATTCGATCTCCCCTATGATCATGCATAAAACCCTTTCTTGGTGCATTTTGATAAAACCAAGGAGTTTTGTGATATGACCAAGTACTTAAATGATAGAACTTTACGTTGCACTCCCATTTTTTATGTTGAAACTTATTGCAATAATAACATCTAACCCCCCTATTGTAGACAAAGTGAGTGGAATGAGAGTGATCAAAACTTTTATGAGTCTTTTGATGGGTAGAAGCTTCTTCTGAAATGGTACCCATTTTGGCGATTCATTTAGATGGGATGATGGTTGTGTAGGCTCTTCTTTTTGGGAATAGCATCCAAGTTCACTTTTATCTTGTGGACTTATTCTGTGTCCTAGTATCATTCGAAGAGACTCCTTTCTCCACTGTATTTTGTTCATTTCCATCTTGACATCCATTTCATCGACATTATAGTTGTCTCTTTTTATCCATCTTTCTTGTTCTTTTTCTTTCTCCATTCTATTGCTACCAGAGGTTCGCTCTTAGTCATGGGGGTCTAGACCCAAATTTTTTTGATTTTCTCCTAACCCCTACACCTTCGGTAGCCACAATTATATCTCTAGACCCATATCAGCCATACCACAACTCAGCCAATGGACCCTTCACCGAAGCAAGGTATAAATTGCAATGTGATTCATTTACCTTTGTTAATATAAGACTATGTTGTGTGTGTAGATGGAAATCATATAACAATGGATTGGATCTAGAGGGAACACTTGGAATGGAGCAGTGTTGAAGCAGCTATGCAAGGAATGAGATGGATGGCGCACTTATGGATAGACAACGAAAGGCACAATCTTGGCATTGGCAGTAGCAAAACTTCTTTCTCTCTCTCTCTCTTTCTTAGTTGCCAAATGAGACATGATGTTAAATGTATAAAGTGTTCACTCTTGTTGTCGTGAACATTAGCTTTGTCTTGTCTTGTAATGATGATCCATTCACATGTCATCCCATTCACCATTAGTTCCATTTAAGTCAATAATCCCATACTCCCAATATTTTGTAAGGAACTCGAGGATGAGTTTTTATTCAGTCATGGGGGTATGATGGGATGCGATATCGCATGGGCTGCAATATCGCGTACGCGATATTGTGTAATGAGACACCAAATCTATAAATAAGAGGCAGCTCTCCCTTGTTTCTAAATCTAGTCCTAGACCATAGCAAAACTTTGACAGTTTTTCTTCTCTAGAGATAGAATAATTTCTGTGTGCCCATAGTAGGAGCTTCAAAGTAAACGGATCTTTATTTGAGCAAATATTGTACCTGAATACAAGTTTGTGTACGGAAATAAAGATGAACTTCTTGGATAAACCTTGCAGTGCATGGAATAAGCTAAATAGGATTTTAATTATTTTTATTTCTTGTTCATCATTTAAATGCTTTATTAGTTAATTAAATCTCTCTCAACCCTTCTCCCGTAGTTAAGTGCATTCAGTACGACCGCTTCGAGCACATGCGTTACGCTTGTTGATCCCAACAACGAATAGCATTTGGTAACCAAGGTTGCATTAGTTCAGGGTGTGAATAGTAAGTGGGAATGGATGCTGGTGCTAGGTTAATTAAGACTTAGTTAGTTAGTTAAAGTTAGTTAATTGGTCTCTTCACCCTTCACCTCACTAGCATAGGAGATAAAACATAAAAACTATAAAAATCACATACTCAGACTTACTTAACCATACTACTGTGACAAATACAAGTAAGTTTGGGAAGACAATGAACGATTAACCTTAAGTGTTCCATAAGGCGTGTAGGCACTTAGTCTGCGGAGTTCGATTGGATCACACGTGTAACACTCGTATTCGTATGGTTGAGTGTAGGGGTACCTTGCCACTCATCAATGTTGTAAAATAAAAACTTTGAAAAATTAATAACATAAAACAAAAATTTGTAAAAGTAATAAGATGTAAAACAAAAACTTGTAAAACAAAAAGATGAAAAACTAAGAAGTTACTTATATAGTTAACATGGATGGCCATCTCCCCCATGACTAAGTTGAAAGGAGGAGATCCAAAATATTAATCATGGTTGTCCATTTGATAAGGTGTGTGTTGCATTAGCTGGCTTAAGCTCATGGAAAGGTTTGACTTGTTATATGTTGACAAGCTATTTCTTGTTTGGGCTCTCAAGTTTGTAGATCATCATGACCCCCAGAAGGAAAAGTTTCATAAATTATATAAGGTCCTTCCCACAACATTTCAAACTTAGTTCATTGAGGTACGTGTGTGGGGTTCTAATAGAGGACCTTATCTCCTAGTTGAAATTTGACTTTTATAATTCTAAGATCATGGAGATTTTTGTTAAATGCCTTGTGTAACTCGTTAGATGATAGGGCCATCGATCGATTTTCATCTAGCAAGTTGAGATTCATTAGTATTTCTTTTTATGCTGGACTTAAGTCAAGGTTAAGGTTAGAAGTTGTTTAAAATGTATGGAGCTTGGATTGAATAGAAAGTGTTGGTAATTTCCCATACACCAGCTCATAGGGGGAATAGCCTATAGTAAGTTTCCATGTTGAGTAGTAGGCACAGAGAGCATCTTTGAGTTTTGTGCTCTAGTCTTTCCTATATTTGCTAAAAGTTCTTGTTAGAATCCTTGTGATCTCCATATTGGTAACCTCAGCTTGACCATTGGCTTGGGGGTGGTAGGGTGTTAGTTTATGTTCAACCCCCAAGCATTACATGAATTTCCAAAAGGTAATGCTTGTAAAGCAGGTTCCATTATTAGAAATTAATGCACATGGCACACCAAACCTATTTATAACATTTTGTTGTACAAACTGAGCTGCAGTAGAAGATCTACAATCGATGATGGATACTGCTTTTGCCCATTTCGTAGAATAGTTAATAGCGACTATGATGTACACATTTTCATTTGACATGGGCATGATGGGACCCATGAAATCAATGCCCTAGATGTTGAAGGATTTTAGTGGTTAGATCCACTATTGAGGTTCCTCCATTTGAGTAGTCATTACACCATCTTGTTGGAAACATTCACAAGAGTGGACATATTGATGAGCATCCTTGAAGATTGTTGGCCAATAATATCTTACCATCAAGATTTTAATGGTCATTCATCTCCTTGCATAGTGGCCTACAAGGACCTTCATGAGCATCCTGGAGAACATGTAGTTGATCAGCATCAGGGATGCACCAACAAACTAGGCCATTGGCACACACCTTGTAAAGGATTCCATTGATCTCCATGAAGTGTTTCACCTAGTGAAGAAACTATTATTACTTTCAATGGTCCAACCCTTGTGGAATCTCTTGGGTAAGAAGATAGGTGAGAATGCTATCATACCATTTAGGCTTAGTGGGCAATTGTTTAGTTATAGCCTTGACAAAGAGGAGTTGATCTGAAAATAGATCAAATGATGGGCTTTTGTCCTCTTTGTTGTCCCATCACACTAGAGATAAGTGGTCAGTGATCACATTCTCAAAGTCCTTTCAATCTACCATTGTAAGATTAGATTCCTATAAGATCACTAGTCACCATATGACATGGGGGCTCACTGTTAGCTTATTCATCAAGAAGTGGATGACATGGGGGCTCATCGTTGTGCACAAACACTTTGTATTCAAGCGCATAATGCATGAACTTCTCTAGAGAAAACACCACTCCCATCAATTATTTTTCTATGATGATGTAGTTTAGTTGTGCACCCACCATGCTTCAGCTTGTGTAGTAAATGTAATATGGATGTTTCTTTTCCTTCATCTACATAAGCACATCTCCCAAGGCATAATTTGATGCATCCATCATAACATGAAATGGTCTAGACTAGTCTAGTGCTTGTAGAAATGGAGTTTCTACAAGCTTCTCCTTTAGTTGTTGGAATGTTTTTTCACATTCCATGGTCCAAACAAATGGAGCATCTTTCTTTGTCAGCTCAACCAATGGTTTTGCAATCTTAGAGAAATTCTTTATGAATTGTAGACAGTAGCTAGTGTGTCTAAGGAATGATTGAACATCTTTGACTATTTCTGGTTGGTGGGTTATTCCTTGGATGACCCTTATTTTTTTAAGGTCTACCTCAATTTTTGCTTATGAGATTCGATGCCCCAATAAAATTCCCTCCTAGACCATTAGATGAATCTTTTGCCAATTGAGCTAAAGATTTGTTTTAACACATCTCTTTAGTACTTTCTTAAGGTGGTCTAGGGCTTGCTCAAATGTAGCTCCATAGGTGGAGAAGTCATCCATGAAGACTTCGACACCGCTACCAATCTACTATTGAAAAATGCTAAGAATGAGACATTGGAATGTAGCAAGGGCATTGCACAATTGAAAAGGCATCTTACGATATGCAAAACTCCCCCAAGGACTTGTGAATGTTGTCTTGGCCTAGTCCTCTAGCATGATTTGGATTTGGTTATAGCCACTATAACCATCAAGAAAACTATAGTAATAATGCCCATATATTTTGTCTAACACCTAATCAAGGAATGGAAATGGAAAATGATCCTTGAATGTTGTCATATTTAGTAGCCAAAAATAAATGCAGACTTGCCACTTACCATCTTTCTTTAGCACAATCACAAGTGGACTAATCCACTAGCTATCTGCAACGAGATAGATAAACCTCGCCTTGAGGAGTTGTTCAATTTCCTCCTTGATGATCTACTTTAGTTTGGTGTTCAATCACCTTTGTTGCTGCCTCTTTGGTTTCATGGCTAGATTGGTGTAGATATGATGTTAGCATATTCGAGTATCAATCCCTATGAGTTTAGGATATGACCAAGAAAAGGTTGTTGATCATTTTTTGACCATATTTAACAACATCTATTTCTATTTTGAAGCAAGATTGGCATTGATTATTACTATCTTTTCATTTTTTATGAATACATATTCCATGTCGATTGGTAGAGCTTTTAATTCAAGGGGCTCTTGCTTGAAATTTTCAAGAATTTCCAACTCTCCCCAATAGGTATCATCATTGGCATTATTAGAGAGTTGGTGATGAACTTTCTGTAGTTCATCCATGCCTTCATCATATGCACATGTTAGGCTCTCAGTAAGTTCTATGCAAAGTGTGTTGCTCTCAAAATTAGTGGTTAGCCACTGGGTACCCTCTTGTTTTGTGGCTGCTACATATAGAAACCTTTGAATATCTACTTCTAGTGCAAACTACTTACATGTAGGGATGGATGCTCATTTCACTTACTAGAGTTTCTACACATAATTGCACCCTATATTGTTGTATGTAATGCATGGAACTTGCTTCTTCTCAATCTTCTCAAATTTTTTTCCTTAGATATTTCCAAGGAAAGATCTCTGATGTCCATTCTTGCATCAATGGTGCTTAGCCATGCCCTTTCCATGATGATTGAAAAGTCCCCTCTGTAGTTCTCCACCTTGATCAATAGGAAGTCAACAAGATAAGACCACCCATAGACAATGGTTACAATGTCTTCTACTAGTTCCAATGGAATATTGATGGATTGGTCTACCAATTCTAATTTGATATTGCTCTTCTTGAGTGGAGGCAAGTTTCACGTAGTATACATTTCATGAGAAATCAGGTTGACACTAGAACCTGAATCAAGAAGAGCCTTACATGGTTCATTCTTAGTAATCTACAAATAAATAAGAGGACTCCCAGGATCAACTAATTTCCTAGGAAGATTTCCAACATGGATCTAATCAGATACAACATGAGTAAGCATAATAGTATGGATCCTAGGCGGTATTTGGTTTGAAGGGGACTTGAAGAAATTTGATATAGAGGGAGATGGAGGAGCAGGGTTGCCAACCGTAGATGTGTGTGAGTGCTTAGGAAAACTGTTGGATTGAAAGAAAGGTATTTTCTTTGATTGAGTGCCCAAACCACTCGAGTGATGAACTGGTTGTAGATTAACGAGACTCGTGGCATTGCGTTGTTGTGATTGAGCTGGGACTTCACCCTACATAGATGAAGCAAGTTGTAGCTATGTGAAGGGAGGAGAAAGATGTGCAAGAATAGGATGAGGATAAGGGTAAAAGATGGTATCCCTTCTTACATGTGGGGAATGAGTTTGATAATAATTAGGAGGGTAGTAGTGAAGTTGGAAAGTAGAAACGTGACTAAAAGAGTCATGTGGAGACAAGGGTTACTAAAGGTAATACCCATATGGATTAGGTTGTCTAAAAGGGTATTGTTGCCTTGGCAGTGCCAGCAGCCATGACTATGGTTATTGCCATTTTTGATACTGCTCATATGATTGTGGTGAAGTTCCACTTGGATAATACTGTTGTTGCTAGTAGAACTACCTAGAATTGGCTTGAGGATAAGGCAATCTTCTAGGTGTTTGCCTTTGTGTTAGTCATGGATTTAAAGAATACACCCCAGACTCCTGTAAGTGTGACATAATGGGGAAACATCCCTTAGGATGTTCATAATGACAGATGTCACACCCACCATCATCTTCTTATTTTCTTCCTACAACTTCTCCTACTGCAAAAATCTTGTCCTTACCTCTTTGATTGACATGTTTAGCTTCCTTGTTCCTCTTGTGATCATGGTCACTACCTTGCTCCTTAGACTCCTCAGTAATTTTTAGGATAGCTTGAAATATACTATCCATGGAGTCCCATAATTGATCAACCTTGGCCAATATTTTAGATTGAAATTTTTGAAGTAATAAGGTTTTTCAATTCACCACCTCATCAAGTGATGATTCTTCCTCACTTTCACAGAATTGAACCTACCTCTTATGAATGGAAGCATCACAATTATACTCTTCTCTACCTTCTCATTTTCTTAATTCTTCTTCCTCTTTCTCTACTTGCTTAATTAATCTTTGGATCTAATGAGCACTTAATTTTAATAGTTTCCCTTGGGCATAAATGCCAAGGATTCTCCTGATTTTGGATCAAAGCCCATCTATAATGTGGCAAAGTTGGTCTAGTTGAGAATAACCATGGCCAAGATATCTTTGCAATAAGGAATAGTATCGACCTATGGCAATGTTCAAGGGTTTGTGTGTTCCTTGTTTCCATCCTTGGATCTACCTTCTCAAGTTGGACACTTGGGAGTACATTTCATATTTGTCATCGAATAATTCCAACATTGTCCTCTATCATCTAATAGATTCTAGTTCTAAGGATTGATACCAATTCTTTGCTTCTTTAATGAATGTCTTGGGAAACAACTTAAGCTTCTACCATTTATTTTCTATGTTTTGCAAGGCACATGCATCTTGGAAAGCTTGGATATGATTTTGTAGATCTGAGTTATATCTCCCTTCGAATTGAGGGATATTGTTCATGTCTAGCCTCTTAATCTAACTATTCTTTATGTACCTTGTGGGAATTTATAGTACCTTTACAATGTTTAGCATACTCTGGGTAGCAAGCAAAGGCTCATTGAGGTCATGACTCTGGTGCCTACAATTCCCTCTGCTCTCCCTTCATTTATGGTAGTGGATCTCTCTTGATCGTCCATGCTCATAGTCTTAGCTTACCTGACAATCCATTCAATTATTTTGGTCCCATCGATCACATCCATCACAGGCATGCCCCTTGTGGTTGCGATCAGAGCTAGAAGAAGAAGAAGATGTCAACAGAGGTGAAGACGAAGGAGGACTAGCACCATCATGGTGTCTACTATCCCCTCTTTGGTGATCATGGCCATGATCATGATCTTATTTCTTATCTACATCGATGCCATGACTCTCCTCCTTGGATCCTCCTTTGTCATTGGATCCATTCTTACTAGAACCAAGATTGTGGATCATGGATTGTAGGTTTTAGTTTTGACCTCCTTCACTGAAGTCAAAGAGAGGAATTTGACTAAATGGAAAACCCTAGAGAAGGATTCTCCACCATCTTTTTGGTACAACAGGAATGGGGAATCAATGAACTACTTTCCCTTCATAGATTTGTAGTGTTGTTCTAGTTGTCAATCCTTGAGGTGTTGTGCCTCAATGGGATGATAATCCCTGGTGTCACTATTGTGTATAACATACTCAACATGAATTCCTTAAAGGCCCAAACACATAAGAGTTTGTTGGAGCATTGCAGGAATAGTTCGATCAGGCAGCAACACAATGTTGCCCTCCATGTCACGCCACCACAGTTATTCATCCTAGTGTAGGATGAAGGTGAAATTTGGTACATTCTCATTAGGATGAGCATATATCACTCTATATTGTTGGGGAACCTACTAATGTACTCTGTTAGACTTCAACAGAGAATCACTCTTATGAGAAGAAGACATTTTATGTTAGAGAATAAAAACACAATGTGCTTTCTAAAAGTTTTTGTAGTTATTTTAAAGTATGATATGACACTAGGGTTTATTCCAATGAGTTTGAATAATTTTCACTAAATCCTAGATAACGCATGTAACAATGAAAAGGTCCCTGACAATGGTGCCAATGATGAGTAGTGAGGTACCCCTATGCCCAACCATACAAATCACAAATGTTCATGTGTGATCTAGTCGAACTCTGCAGACCTTAAGTTCCTAAGTATACTAGTTCAAGAAAGTGAAATCTAATTAGGACAATCATTATTTTCTTAGTTCCACTCATGAGGTGCAAGTGTATGGTTAAGTGCAACTAAGGCATATGATTTTATCATTTTATATTTTATAAGTTTAATTTCCTAGAACAAGAATGAAAGGTAGAGGAATTTGATATCTAATTAATCTACTGCCTAGCTATCCTAACATAAGTACCCGTTCCCACTCTCCAGACACATCTTGAACACATATAGCACTGCTAGGTTACCGAACATTAAGTATTTCTAGGTTACCAAGTGCTACATGTATGCTCAAAGTGGTTGTCCTTGTGTTTATTAACAATAGGAAGTTAATTTCTTAATTAAAGTGCATTAAGGTAAAGTGCATGAATATTAAATGCATTAAAGAAAACATTAATCTATTCTTAGTGCTACAAGGATTATCAAAAAGGCTCATCTTTATTTTTGTCACACTACTATGCTCAGTTTACATTAATACTCAAATAAAGATCCATACACATTCAGAATCCTACTATGGGCACTCATAAATATTCTAACTTTGGAATGGCTAAACTGCAAGAACTTCATTACTCTATTAAAAAACTAATGTGGAAACCATGTGCCCAAGCACTATATTTATAGGCCAGCATAGATCCCATGATATTGGATATTCAACATCGCATCTTGGGGTCTGATATCAAGTATCTGATATTGAGGATCTAATATCACATATCCAATATTGGAGCACATCTAAACACAATTCATTAGCAAGGTAAGTTCATTCCTTATTTTAGTAGTTTTTATAGATGATTCCTCAAAAATTATAGTGGTATTTCATGACCTATGTTTGCTTGTTCAAAAAAAATAAAAATTTCAAGTCGGATAACAAAACCCAAGGGAGCTTTGACTTGTTGAACACAAAGATTACCAGTGAACTGGTTCTTATAATTCTAGATTTTCACAAGCTTTTTTAAGTGGAGATGGATGCAAGTGGACTTGCCATTGGTAGGGCACTTTCACAAGAAGCTAGACCTGTTGCTTTCTTATCTAAAAATTTGAATAAGTCAAGGCAAAACTATAGCATATATGACAAGGAGTTATATGTTATTCTTCAAGCAATTAAGCATTGAAGGCATTACTTGTTGCCCAAGGAGTTTACCTTGAAGACAAGCCATAAAGCACTTTAATTTCTAAACTTAAAAAATAAGTTGAATGGAAAGCATATGAAGTGAGCTACATAGTTACAGAAGTTCAATTTTGTATTAAGGCACAAAATTGGGAAAGCTAATGTGGTGGCTGACACATTGTCTAGGGTGCATATGGTGAATTTTAGCATACCTCATGGAAGGTATGGATAATTTTCCTTCTTTTTATAAACATGATGATGATTTTGGATAGGTTTTGAAGTAGGTTCACTCCACAATTAATTCACCTTCAAGTACTAAATCCAAATATAATGCAAAGACAAAAATTTTTACTAAAAAACAAAAAAACTAGCTATCTTCAATTAATTTATTAAAAGATTACAATAGGGTTTACAAAACCCACAAGCATCAAAAACCCATCACACTCAATCAATATTGCCAAGAATGAGGCTCTACAATCACACAATGGTTATTCTTAATGTAAGAAACAACCAATAGAAATCTCTCCCACAACCCAGGGCTAAGATCTCAACTCACGAGTAAGATACAAGAGAATAGAACACATAGACCAACACACCACAAGCTGATCTTGGACCTACAATCACTGTTTGCACTTACTTAATGTGCTCACCCACCCTCTCTTGCTTAGCTCTCAACTCTTAAGAGCTTGTTCTCTCATTCATGCTCATCAACAATGATGAATACATCAATATTTATGTCAAAATTGGAAGATAAGAATGTTAGAAACCTTTCGTCAACTTACCCAAAGGTTTTCTAGATATTTCCTGAGTCTTCTCATCTTCTCCTTAGTTTTTTCCATATTTTTCCATCACATTCTAGCTGTTTCTCAAATTTGGATGTGTATTTTTGGAAGCTTTTCAATCCATTTGGATTATCCTAGATCTCTCTAGGATGTTTTCTATGAAGATCCAACTCTTAGTTTGGACGTCTACTATTTTTTTTGATGTCCCATCTAGTCCTTGGATGTCCCAAATTCTAGTGAGACATCCCATGGATTGTTGAACTTAGAAGGAGTGGGGGATGAATAAGTTCCCTAAATTAAACTTTATAAAACAAAAGCACACACACACACCAAATTTAACATGGTTCCCCAACTTGGGTAGTCCACACTCAAAGGGTAGATCACTAGCACACCTCTAGACTTTGTTGCTTCCAAAATTTTGTTGAAGGATCCACACCCTGTATAGTCTCTAAGCCTCACTCTAGAGTGTTATGCCACAACACCAGCCTCCCAACCTTGCAAGGTTTCATTAGGTTTGGAATGTGGTTTCCAAGCTTCCACAACCTTTACAACCTTGAGCTCTAGTCTAGAGTGTTGTACTATAGCACCAACAACTCAATCCCATAGGATTTTGACAAGCTTAGGCAAGATGCCTTCTTGCAAGAAGCACATCAATCCCATAGGCCAATAAGAGAAAGTAATCACAAGGGATGAATGCAACTTAGTTTGCTAATCCTTGTACACTGAGGTACAACACACTTTACAATGAACAAATGATGATACAATGATTACACAATAGCTTGCCCATTTCCCAAATGCATATGATGTCTTCTAATAGCTGCCATGTTTCTAAATCCATCTTGGAACTCATGCAATGGCGAGGCAATGATCACTAATGGTCATGGAAGACATCTTTTTTGTGCTTGAGACATCTTTCTACATTTGCCTTTAATTTTGGGAAGACATCTTTCTGAAATCTTCATTCTAAGAGACGTCTTTGTTTGATGGAACATGTCTTTCGAGAACTTGCCTTCATTATATGAAGACGTCTTTGCCTAATGAAAGATGTTTGCTCTTTCTTGGCATCTTTTCCTGTGTTCACTCCAAATCTACCAAGATGGCTGCTATTTCTTAGAGATGTATTTCTTCAACTTTATTTACCCTTTGAATTCATTGTTCCTTATCCATATCCTTAATCTTTCACATGCTTTGATGATGACAACTTTTATTGTACAGTATCTTGTTCTTGTCCATGTTCTTTGGAATTCTTGCATGTTCATTTGAGACCTTGTGGATGAACTTCTCCTTTGAGCTCTAGACCAGTTCATTTCTTGTCCTTTATGTAGGCTTTAGCTCAACTTGGTTTTCCATGTATGTTATCCCACAGGCACAATAACCACACAACCTTTGACTCCATTTTACTTAACATGTTAACACACTAAAAGATCTACACATCCCACTCAAGATGTCACTTGCATAGTTGGGATGTTTCAGTTTTTGGTGAGACGTCCCCCTACTAGGGCCAAACACAAAAATGCTTATTTTGCTGTTTGGAGCCTTTGAATACCTTCAACCAAGCCCCCATAGACCATGTAACCCCCTAGACACATCAAAATGAGTCCAAAACACCTTTAAACATGCTAAAACATCCAAGAATCATCATTAAAAAATCAATATAAGAAGACACACAGTAACAGGACACACTCGTCTAGGTCTTCTTCAAGCCTGAAACTTGCAAAAATAACTTGTAGGACAAAGCACAAGGGAATTAGGAGAGATGTTCTTACACATCAGCTTTCCCACTCTTCCAAAAGTAAACTCAAGTGAATAATGGAGTAGGGGTAGAAGTGATTCCCCACTCAGCAAATTTGATCTCATGCATCCATACAACATCATCAGTAGATTTATCCTTCCAATGAATCAAATATTCATGCCTCTTGACTCCCCAAGTTTTAGAAGCTTTTATCTGCTTCGGTATGATTGCCTTCCTCTCCATTGAAGGCTTGGACTAATCAATAGCCTCCAACTCATTGATGCTTCCCTGTATGGTCTTCTCATTAGTTGGTCCATGATAGTGCACAAGATCTGAAACGTTAAATACAAAAGAAATGCTAACATTGTTTGGTAAATCAATTTGAAAAGCATTATCATTGACTTTAGCCTTGATTTTGAAAGCCCCTATCCTCTTTTAATTTATATTAAACCAATTAACTAAATAAAATAGTTTTATTTATGAAAACTAATTATCATGCACATTTTACAAATTTGGTAATAATAAATTATTTTATTTAAAATTTTACAAAACATATTTTGAACATGGTGGGAAGGTGTATAAAATTTTAACAAATAAAAGAAATTTATTTCTTCATATTTGATATAAAAAGTAAATTAATGATGTTAAATGCTCTCATTGTTTTAAATATACTTCATCAATTAATTTTTTAAAAATTTAATTTAAGATAAAAAGAATATAAAATAATATTGAAAATAATTAATTAAAAAATTTAAAATATTTTTTAACAAAAATAATTAATTATATTGAAATATTTTAAAATTTGAGCCCATGAGAGGTAGCTCCAATGGTTAGAAGAATATCCTAACAATTGAACATTTTAGTATTTAAGTCAATGAGAGATGGTTTAAATGGTTAAGTGAATACCTCTCATTTCAATAATTTTGGTACAATTAAAAAAATTACAACTCAATGATACCAAGTAAAATCAAAGCTATGGTAGGTTACCAACTGAATTCTTACCAATAAGTTAACACCACATTATTTTGGGTCCTAAATAATAATGTATGATGTACTCCAATAATTAAGATATCTTTATATAATTATTATAATATATAATGTTGACTAGATTTTTTCTGAATATACCTATAGCTAAATTGTTTTAGGTGAATAACTTAATGTTTTCACTAGGCTTTCTTATCAATGTGATGAGCCCACATGAGCCCATGTACATGGATATTCTATTAAGAATGGTGATGAACATGGGAAAGCCCCTAAAGCAACATGGTGATAGGGCTAACTATGGTGGTACCCAATGGGTTGTTGATGGTACAGGTGGTCATGTGCATCAAGCATGAGCTAAATCTTCCTTACTAGCCTCAAGTACTAGAGTTCTAATCTAGGAGAGTTTTGAAATGACAATGTTCATTTACTTCCTCTTTACATTAGAGGTGTTGTTAATTTTCATATGGATATGCCAACATGATGAATTAAATATTATATTTTTATTTATTATTCATGATAATTTTGTTTGAGGTTAGGTTTGCTATTTTTTGACCAATGCATGTGTAGTCAATTTAAAGATTTTTGTCATGCTAACTTGAAGATGAAAGATAGTCTAGGGTAAATTTTTTATTTTTTTTCTTTTATAAATGGTTCAAGAATAATATGAGAAGGGCTTTGATTAGAAAATCTTTATCAATCTTAATGATATATTTTTATATACAGAAATCTTTTCATGATAGTAAACTTGTTAACTCTTATTCTTATCATGAAGATGAAAATGAAGGGCATGTAGAACTCAAAGTGAAGGGCATGAAGATGTTAGTGATGAGACGCGAATTGCACAGGCCACAATATCGCATACGCGATATCGCGTCTGCCGCGATATATCGCGGTCCGCCGCCAAATCTATAAATAAGAGGTGGCACTCCCCTCATTCCACATCCTAGGTGTAAAGTAGCAAAGCTCTAGCGGATTGATCACCCCAGAGATAGAATATTTTCCATGTGCTCGCAGTAGGAGTCCCCCAAGTGAACGGTTCTTTATTCGAGAAGCTTTGTACCTGAACGTAAGTTGTGTACGACAATAAAGACGAGCTTTGTGGATAAACCTTGCAGTGCATGGATAGGTTTAATTAATGTTATTTATTGCTTTCCTAGTGACGTGGCATGAGTATGACTTGGTTACGAGCGTTGACGAATGTGTACAGCTAGCCAAGGAATCGACTACTCATTGTGATTAGTTTCTCTCACCCTTTCCTCCTAGAATGTGGGACAAGTACGACTTGATTACGAGCATCTACGGATGTGTATGGCTAGTCAAGGAATCGGTTGCTTGTCACACTTAGGTTAGCTAGGTGCCTCAGTATGACCACTTCGAGCACGTGCGTTACATGTGGTAATCCCAGTAATGATTAGCGTTTGGTAGCCACAATTGCACAGTTCAGGGTGTGTACGGCAAGTGGGAATGGATGCTGATGCTAGGACTTAGTGCTGTAGTTAGAGTTAGTTTTAGTTTCTCAACCCTTCACAGTTTAGCATAGGAGATAAACCGAAAAATACCAAAAAAATCATATACCTCAGACTTGCTTAACCATACACTACATACAAGCAAGCCTGGGAAGACAACGAACAATTAACCCCAAGTGTTCCTTGTGGTGTTTAGGCATTTAGTCTGTGGAGTTCGACTGGATCGCGCGTGCTACGCTTGTTTCGTATGGTTGAGTGTAGGGGTACCTTGCCACTCATCATTGGCACCGTTGCCGGGGACTAAGTGTTTTTTCACCAATTAGAACATAAGGGATATCACTCACATTGTTGTGAGCCTTATCGAACCTTCAGGTTAATCAGTTAATCAAGAACATAAATAACGGTAAATAG
This sequence comes from Gnetum montanum, assembly GCA_015680685.1. Lineage (NCBI taxonomy): Eukaryota > Viridiplantae > Streptophyta > Gnetopsida > Gnetales > Gnetaceae > Gnetum > Gnetum montanum. The sequence goes on along the minus strand of MNCI01023383.1, from coordinate 53,903 downwards.
CACACCATTAAAATGGCTTCTTCTCATGAAATTAACTCACCTAAGGACAA
>MNCI01023383.1:3830-50820 GCA_015680685.1 Gnetum montanum | reverse complement strand
ATTGATTGCTAATGTTTGGTTTTTACCTTTAAGTTACAATGTTGATACTAAGGTATGTTTCTTTTGATATGGTAGGTAATGAGATCACTTCATCCATCCACCCACCAAAGTCTATGGTTTCTCTTGGCTTGGAAATGTACAATTCCCTTCCACTAAGAACTTTAACGAATCAGTGACTGGGCATTTCTCAAACTAAGGAAGGACTCACTGATTGCAAAGGGTGTGACTCCAAGGGAACTTGATGCTTTTGTGTTGATCATTCTCTTGGGTGCTTGGATGTTTTCTTCTTGAGTTTTCTTACCATTCCGATGTGACCCAATAATCGGAAGCTGAGACAATAAAAATAAGAAGTCTTTGCATGGTGTGGTCCCCATGCATAAAAACACAAAACACAAAAAAAAAAACCAAAGTGAGGATTCAAAGCACACCCCTTAGATGAAATAAAATTTGGGCTGCAAGCACTGGTTATGGAACCAAAGTGTTCCCTCTAATTACGGTCCTTCTCGCTTCCCGTTCTCTCCTTTGTTTCGTCGGAATGGTGGTGACTCTTTGAAGATGCATCCTTCTTATCCACGTTAATGGTTAGCCAAATGCATTAATGCGAAGTCACTGGAAGTGGTTGGTTTGAGCCGGAGTTGGAATGAGTTTTGCCAAGTCACATTAATCATAAAACACACAAGGGGCTGTACACCACCTTGTTCTTGGGATTCCATTCCACTTCTCTTCTCTCCATCCTTATCTCCATTGTTCACCTCATTGTCAGTTGTATCATTAGTGTATATATTTTGGTTTATGCATTGTTTTCTTTTTGGTAAATTCTTGCGGTTAAGACTTTAACTCTTGTTCCAAAAGACATTCCCAGAGCCTACAGACTCTTTGAATGTGAGTTTGTCAGGGCATTAAAGGGCATGAGCCTGCTTTGGGGAGGACCCACTAACACTCCTATTTGGAACATTAGTTAACTTCTTTCCCTTAACATTTTACAATTAATTATTATTTTTTTCATTACCATTTTGACATCCCTTTCATCGATGCCATAGTTGTCCCTTTTTACCTATCTTTCTTACTCCTTTTCTGCCTCCATTCTAACACTACCGGAGGTTTGCGATTAGTCATGGGGGTATGGGGCCTAATTTTTTTGATTTTTCTCCTAAGCCTTGAAATTTTTTGTTTATCTTCCTAACCCCTACACCTTCAGTAGTCATCATCTACATATTCCCAGGTCCATATCAGCCATACCACAACCTAGCCAATGAACTTACACCGAAGCAAGGTATTATTTACTTAATAATTCAATTACCCTTGCTAATATATGATTGCGTTGTGTGTGCAGATGGTAATCATACAACAACGAATTGGATCTGGAGCAAACACTTGGAGTGGAGCAGCGTTGAAGCAGCTATGCAAGGAGTAGAATTGATGATGCGCTTACAGAGGGACAATGGAAGGCGTAATCTAGGCATTGGTAGCAGCAAGACTCTTCTCTCTTCTTCTCTTCTATTCTCTCTCCTCTTTTCTCTCAGCTACCAAATGTGGCCTAATGTCATTGTAATAAGGTGTTCACCCTTGTTGTCATGAACACCAGTCTTGTCAAGTCTTGTAATAATGAACCGTTCACATGTCATTCCATTAGTTCCATTCCCTCAATAATCCCATACCTACCTGATATTATTGTAAAGAACTCAAGGACGATTTTTCATTCAGTCATGGGGGTATGATGAGACGCGAATTGCACAGGCCGCGATATCGCATACGCGATATCGCGTCGTTCCCTGCGATATCGCGTACACGATATCGTGGTCCGCCTTCAAATCTATAAATAAGAGGTGGCACTCCCCTCATTCCACATCCTAGGCATAAAGTAGCAAAGCTCTGGCGGATTGATCACCCCAGAGATAGAATATTTTCCATGTGCCCGCAGTAGGAGTCCCCCAAGTGAACAGTTCTTTATTCAAGCAGCTTTGTACCTGAATGCAAGTTGTGTACAGCAATAAAGATGAGCTTTGTGGATAAACCTTGCAGTGCATGGATAGGTTTAATTAATGTTATTTATTGCTTTCCTAGTGATGCGGCATGAGTACGACTTGGTTATGAGCGTTGACGAACGTGTATGGCTAGCCAAGGAATCGGCTACTCATCGCGATTAGTTTCTCTCACCCTTTCCTCCTAGAACGTGGGACAAGTACAACTTGATTATGAGCATCTACGGATGTGTACGACTAGTCAAGGAATCGGTTGCTTGTCACACTTAGGTTAGCTAGGTGCCTCAGTACGACCACTTCGAGCACGTGCGTTACGTGTGATAATCCCAGTAACGATTAGCGTTTGGTAGCCACAGTTGCACAGTTCAGGGTGTGTACAGCAAGTGGGAACGGATGCTGACGCTAGGACTTAGTGCTGTAGTTAGAGTTAGTTTTAGTTTCTCAACCCTTCACGTTTAGCATAGGAGATAAACCGGAAAATACCAAAAAAATCATATACCTCAGACTTGCTTAACCATACACTCTGACACATACAAGCAAGCCTGGGAAGACAACGAACGATTAACCCCAAGTGTTCCTTGTGGTGTTTAGGCATTTAGTCTACGAAGTTCGACCGGATCATGCGTGCTATGCTCGTTTCATATGGTTGAGTGTAGGGGTACCTCGCCACTCATCATTGGCGCCGTTGCCGGGGACTACGTGTTTTTTCACCAATTAGAACATAAGGGATATCACTCACATCGTTGTGAGCTTTAACGAACCTTCAGGCTAATCAATTAATCAAGAACATAAATAACAGTAAACAGCACACCATTAAAATGGCTTCTTCTCATGAAATTAACTCACCTAAGGACAATACAGAAGACAGTCAGCATCACACGCATAACCGAGACCAGCCATGTCCTAAACAATCTAAGGTCACATATACTCATCCTGATGAGTATGTCCCTGACTTTACTTTTATTTTCCACCAAGACGAACAACTGGGATGGAGAGATTTACAAGGTAACATCGTGTTACCCCCAGATCAATCAGTCCCTAACATGCTTTTCCATGCCTTAGTACAGATTAGCATGCAAGAACTGTTTGCGGAATACGTTTTGGATAACTTTGACACAAGGGATTATCAAAATGAATTGAAAAGTGCATTAATGGAGATGATCTTTGAATGATCCTTTTAAGAAATATACTTATAACACCGACCTTAAATATCCCTTACCCCTTGATATCCTATGTTGAGCCTATGTCTTATGTTTTTTAAAAAAATCTTTTTCCTTATTTGACTATGCTTGTATTAGTTAAGCTAAGTGCTTTGTAAATTATTTTTTAGATGCTTTTCACATTTTTAATATATTTCTATATTTTTTATTCTATATTTCTAGTATTTTATTCCTATTTTTATTTTGGCATATGTACACTAACCTTTATGACTAGAGTTTTGAGTTAGTAGGTGTTAGGCATTAGATGGATCATTAACACATGGGGCACTACATCAGTTTTATGGCATGCTTTGTTTGGGCTACTTTGTGTTTGTTAAAAAACCTACTAATTTGTAAACAAGTATATTTTTAGTTTTATTTTATTTTTTAGGTTATATTTTAGAAAGTCTCATAATAGTATCTTAATTAGTTATGTGTGAACCTTAGACCTTGTTATTAGATTTAGCCATAGACATAGCTACTAGCTAATCCATAGGGGAGGTACCTATTAGGCTAGTGCTAGGTACAAGTCTATGTTAGAATATTATTTTTTTATTTTAGAAATTAAGATTAATTTTTTTTCTTTTTAATCTTAGTTTTTATCCTTTTCTATCTAACCATGTCATATCCTTGTAAGCATAAATACCCCACAATCCTTCCATTAGAAATTATTCATTTGCATTACTAGCATCTAGAAGATAGAACTAAAGAGGGAGGCCCTGGTAGTTTGGAGAAGAGCTAGATCTATACTTGCATTATCATCAAGACCCTAGTAAGTGCTTAGTTTCAAATCTCATTTTAAGATTTATGTAGATTCCATCGTTGACCTTTAGTTTTACCTAGCATTTCGAGCCTACTTGAGAGATCTTAGTCATGCAAAGATTTCTTGCTACAATGTTATCATTTTAGGTGGGGAAAATTTGGTAATTTTCTATAAATTATAAGATTTTGGTATATCAGTTATTGATGAGAGTGATTACTCTAATAATTAGAGTGGTTATTATTAGAGTAGTTACTCTAATTATTAGAATGGTTATTATTAGAGGGGCAGTTTCTCTAAAATTAGAGTGGCATTTTTTGTAATTATTAGAGTAGTTGCTTTCAAGCCTATAAATACAGTGCCCAAGCGCACAATTTAGGGAGTCAAGAAAAAGTCTGAAAAGGAAGTCTTGGAAGGAAGTCTTCCAAGGGAAGTCTTTTAAGAGTCAAGTTAGAGTATTTTCCAAGTGCCCGCAGCAAGAGGTCTAAGTGTGGATGGATCTTTATTCAAGCATCATGTACTTAAGCACACCTTGTGTATGGTAATAAAGACGAGCTCTTGGATTCATCCTTGCAGCACTTGAGATTTGTTTTCTTACTCATTTCCTTTATTTTATTTTCTTTTGCATTTATTTTATTTTATTATTTTATTTTATTTTATGCATTTTACATTTTTGTTATTAGCACACATAATACGATCACTTCGAGCATGCGCATAACACTTGGTAACCCAGTAACGATTAGCGTTTGGTAATCCCAGTAGTGTTACACTAGTTCAGGATGTGTACGGCAAGTGAGAATAGATACTAGTGTTAGGATTAGTATAAAGCTTAGTTAATCAGTAGTTAAGTTAAATTAGTCACTTAGTTATCTCTCTCTATCCTCCCTTATTAGCAGCAGGACATAAAAAGATAAAAGCTATAAAAATCATATGCCTCAAACTTACTTAACCATACAATTATGACATACAAGTAAGTTTGGAAAGACAACGATCAACCAAGCTATCATTGTTCCACAGAGATGCATAGGCACTTAGTCCTTGGAATTTGACCAGATTGAGGGTGAAACGCTTGTATTCGTATGGTTGAGCATAGGGGTACCTCGCCGCTCATCATTGGCACCATTGCCAGGGACTTAGTTGTTTGTGTGCTAACTAGAACATAGGAAATCATTCACATTGTTGGAATGAATCCTTAGGGTTGGTTGAGAAAATAATAAATAAGAATACATTTCACACTGAATAGACAAGTATGTCTCCTTATTTGTACGAAAGCACCTCATGCCTAGGAATCCATGATCTTTCCCTAGAAATATCAAAGGAAAATACATTTGGAAAGATCAAGAAGGAGAAAGTTCCATGCATTACATACAGTGACACAGGGTGTAATTGGGTGCAATGGTCATGGTTTGTCCAAAGTTTAACATTTCCTGCATGTAATCAATGTGCACAAGTGATTAACATACCAAGATGCTTATATGCAACAGACACATGATAGGAAGACACCCAGTGGCTGACAGTTGATCAAGAAAGTAGTTCACTCATATGCATGGAACCAACTGAGGGTTTGACTTGTGCTTACATCGATAGCATAGACGCATTAGCGCAAGTCCACCGCCAACTTCCAAGTCTTAACCTTGAAAATATTAACTGGGGGAAGTTGGAAATCCCTAAGAAATTAAGGTAGGAGCCCCTTGATCTGAAACCATTGTCCACCAATATTGAATACATGTTCCTTAAAAATAAAAATTGGTAATTATCAACGCTAAGCTTGCTTCTCAACAAAAAGAAGAACTGTTGAAGGTAATCAATAAATGGTCAAACACCTTTGCTTGGTCATATCCCAAATTAACTAGAATAGATCCTAGGATACGCCAACATAGGATTTACACTGACCCCTCCATGAAGCCTCTAAAACAACCTCAAAGGCATTTGAACCCAAAGCTGAAGCAAGTAGTCAAGGAAGAAATCGAACAACTTCTCAAGGTTTGGTTCATATACCCCATTAGTAATAGTGAATGGGTTAGCCCCTTAGTTATTGTGCCTAAAAAGAGAGGAAAATGGAGGATGTGCATAGATTTCAGGCTACTAAATATGATAACATTCAAAGATCACTTTCGGTTGCCATTTGTTGACCAAGTCTTAGACACCATCGTAGGGCATCGCTACTATAGTTTTCTGGATGGATATAGCGAATATAACCAAATACAAATAGCCCTAGAAGACCAAGCCAATACTATGTTCACCAGTCCTTGGGGAATGTTTACATACAAACAGATGTCGTTTGGCTTTTGCAATACCCCTGCAACATTTCAACAATTAGTTCTAAGAAATTTTCAACAGCAAATGGGAAATGGTGTAGAAGTCTTTATGGACAACTTCTCCACTTATGGAGCAAACTTTGATCAAGCCTTGGACCGATTGGAGCAAGTGTTAAAAAGATGTGTAGAAACCAATTTGAGGCTCAACTAGCAGAAAAGTCATTTGATGGTCCAAGAAGGCGTAGTACTAGGACACAAAATCTCACACACAGGGATAGAGGTAGACCCCCGAGAAAATCAAATTTATCTAAGGAATTACCCATCAACCAAAAACTGTTAAAGATATTTGGTCATTCCTTGGACATATTGGCTAATATAGGAGATTTATTGAGAGCTTTTCAAAGGTTTCCAAACCATTGGTATCATCTAATGAGTTGCACAAGACATTTAATAAATAACATCATGACCTAAGGATTAGGAAAGTTAAATATCAACTAAGAGATAAGGTTCTTTACTGGAATCCCACACATGTGCCACAACGTACTAAATTTCAAACACTATGGGAAGGACCTTATATTATTTATGCAACTTTTCCTTCAGGGACCATGACAATATATAAACCTGAGAGCCCAGACAAGAAACTGTTGGTCAACATATAACAAACCAAACCTTTCCATGAGCTTAGGACAACTAGTACACATGCTACCTCTCTTGGTGGACAACCTTGCTCACTATTTTAGATCTCCTCCTTCCAACTTAGTCGTGGGGGAGATGGCCACCTATGCTAACCGTTCCAGGCCCTTAGTTCTTTTTAATTTTTTTTTTACACATTCTTTCAACTTTTCTTATTTTTTTTTACACCATCGTTCATGTTTTTACTGTTTCTTTGTTTGCTTGATTTACTTTTATTCATCATCTAATAAGTGCTCATGATGGTGGATTGAATTATATCATATTGATTGCTAATGTTTGGTTTTTACCTTTGAATTATGACACTGATATTAAGTTATCATTCTTTTGATAAAACAAGCAATGAGTCCACATCGTCCACTCATCCATATAATTCTATGGTCTCCTTTGGCTTGGAACTGTACAATCCCCTTTTCTAAGTAAACTTTTAATGAATTGGTGGCTGGGTATTTTTCAAACCAAGGAAAGACTCAAAGGATGAAAAGGGTGTGACTTCAAGGGAATTCGACGCATTGGTGCTGGCCATTCTCTTGGGTGCTTGGATGCTTTTTCTTGGGTTTTTCACCATTCTGACATTGTTCAAATATTAAGAAGTTGAGTGAATAAAAATAAGTCTTTGCATGATGTGGTTCTCATGCATAAACATAAAAAAAAAAGATAAAGAAAAAATAGAAAAAGGTGAGAATTCAAAGCACACCTTAGACATAATAAAGTAATATGGGCTACAAGCACTAGTTATGGCAATGGAAAGACATGTTACACATGCTTGAAGGTTCCCTCTAACTAAGGCCCTTTCTCGCTTCCTGCTTCTCCATCTCGCTCTCCTCGGAATGGTGGTGACTCTTTGTGGAAGCATTTTTGTTGGTTCAAGTGGATGGATTGGTCAAGTGTGTTGATGTGAGGTCACTAGATGTGGTTTGTTTGAGTCTGGATTTGGGATGAGTTCTACTCAGTCACATTAACCATCAAATACACAAGGGGCTTTACACAACCTTGTTCTTGGGATTCCATTCCATTCTCTCCTCTCCATCTTTCTTCCCATTTTCCACCTCATTGCTAGTTTTATCATTAGTACATTATGGGTTGATGCATTGTTTTTCTTTGGTGAATTCTTGTGGGTAAGTTTTTAACTCTTGCTTCCAAATGACATTCCTAGAGCATACGGACTCTTTGGTTTGTGGGTTTGTTAGGGCATAAAAGGCATGAGCCTGCTTTGGGGAGGACCCACTAGCATTTATTTTTGGTGCAATTGTTAAGTTCTTTTCCTTGAACATTTCTTGCAATCAACCCATCCATGACATCCATTTTATTGACGTTGTCATTGTTATTTTTCTTTTCCATCTTTCTTGTTCCTCATATTTTCCATCTTATAACTACCAGAGGTTCGCTCTTAGTCATGGGGGCCCTGGCATAAATTTTTTAATTTTTTCCATTTTACTAATTGCCTAACCCCTACACCTTGGGCAGTTGCCAGTGATAAATCTCCAAACTAGTTTTTGCCATAACCACAACTCAACCAGTGCACTTCATATCGAGGTAAGGTATCAACTGCATTGTGGTGTATCTATCCTTGCTCATTTGTAATTGTGTTGTATGTGCAGATGGCGATCATACAAACAATGGACTGGGCTTGGAGGAAGCACTCAAGATGGACCAAAACTAGAGTATTTATGAAAGGAGCAAGTCTAGTGGCGTGGCCATGGATAAACAACGAAAGGCACAATCTTAGCATTGGCAGTAACACACTTCATTTTCTTTCTTTCTCTTTCTCTACAAGTTGCCAAATAAAGGCTTGGATATCATTTATGTACAAGTGTTCACCACAATGGTCATGAACACTAATGTTGTAATATGCTTATTAATCTGTTCACTAGGCACGTTGAATTTGTCATCCCATTCCACCGTCAATTGTCAATTAGTCAATAATCCCATACCTTCCCAATATTTTGTAAGGAACTCAAGGATGAGTTTTCATTCAGTTGTGGGGGTATGATGAGAGTGGTTACTCTAATAATTAGAGTGGTTATTATTAGAGTAGCAATTTATCTAAAATTAGAGGGGCAGTTTCTCCAAAATTAGAGGGGCAGTTTCTCTAAAATTAGAGTGGTAGTTTCTCTAAAATTAGAGTGGTAGTTTTTGTAATTATTAGAGTAGTTTCTCCCAAGCCTATAAATATAGTGCCTAGGTGCACAATTTAAGGAGTTAAGAAAAAGTCTGAAAAAGAAGTCTTGGAAGGAAGTCTTCCAAGGGAAGTCTTTTAGGAGTCAAGTTAGAGTATTTTCTAAGTGCCTGTAGTAAGAGGTCTAAGTGTGGATGGATCTTTATTCGAGCATCGTGTACCTGAGCATACCTTATGTATGGCAATAAAGACGAGCTCTTGGATTTATCCTTGTAGCACTTGAGATTTTTTTTCTTACTCATTTCCTTTATTTTATTTTCTTTTGCATTTATTTTATTTTATTTTATGCATTTTACATTTCTGTTATTAGCACACTCAGTACGATCACTTTGAGCATGCGTGTAACACTTAGTAACCCAGTAACGATTATCGTTTGGTAATCCCTGTAGTGTTGCGCTGGTTCAGGATGTGTACGGCAAGTGAGAATGGATACTAGTGTTAGGATTAGTTTAAAGCCTAGTTAATCAGTAGTTAAGTTAAATTAGTCACTTAGTTATCTCTCTTTGTCCTCCCTTATTAGTAGCAAGACATAAAAAGATAAAAGCTATAAAAATCATATGCCTCAACTTACTTAACCATACAATCATGACATACAAGTAAGTTTGGAAAGACAATGATCAACCAACTCGTCCTTATTCCACAAAGGTGCATAGGGACTTAGTCCTTGGAATTCGATTGGATCATGCATGAAATGCTTGTATTCGTATGGTTGAGCGTAGGGGTACCTTGCCGCTCATTAGCTATGGATGCCTTTGTTTTGGTTAATTTTAGTTTGTTTAGAAACTATTTGATGAAATGCCTATTTGTTAAATTTGATTATTTTATACATGTTTTCTAAAATCTAGTATTTTTCTATGCTTTATTCTTATGCATGGATCAATAAAAAATGTTTTGACCCCATTTTCATTCTACCAAATTTTTGGACTGTAGTACTAGGATTTTGAGTTGTAATTCATATTTTTGACCCCCAAAATAATGCCAAATGATGACAGCCCAACATTGAAAGTTATTGAACATACATATGCAAATCCTAAGGTGCTCTTACCCATTTTTCGCTATGAAGGATGTGATGTATTTTAACATCATGGTAAGCTATTATGTGTCATTATAAGCAACTTTTGTAAAGTGACATGTGGTCCCCCAACCATGAAATATTATGAGAACAATGGAAAATGTAATTTCTAGGGCTTCTTGGAATGTTTAAAGTCTAGAAATAGTAACCAATCATAATTTTAAAATTTTAGAAGCTTAGAATGATATGTTGAACCTTAGATTCCTTTTTTTGGTTTTTTCTGCAATTTCAATCATCCTCTTAGAATTTGTGTTATTAGTTTTAAGCAATCTTAAAATCTTGGTTGATAGTAATCTCTTTCAACTTAGACATTTTTTTGGCTTTGTAAGTGATTTGGATACATTTTTCAACAACACAAGGTTATATATATATTTAATTTTATGATTATTTGGATTTGGACTTTTGGTTAGCAATAGTTACATAGGTTGCCTTTCTTGGTGGGTATTCTAATAATTTTTATGATACTTATGCTTATGTCGATTGACTTTCTTAGTAAGGAGATGGATGCTTATGTAATTTCCTTTCTTGATAAGTGTTACTTATTTTTGTGATGCTTATGCAAGATGTTTTTCTTAATAAGAAGTCAAATACGTATGTGGTTTGCCTTTCTCAGTAAGTTTCATTTGTTTAGTTTTGTTTTGTTGACTTTATGACTATTGGTTGAACATTTTAGTTATTTTAGTAGTTTGGTACTTAATTTTTATTTTTTCTTATTTATTATTTGGCAAGTTTGTATGTTTGGTGCTAACTTTTGCATGTAGCTACCCCTATGCATGACTATTTAGCTACTTGATGCATAAATCCAAAACTTATAAGGAAATATTTGTAATTTATCTTCCCTAATCAATCTGTGGATTAATTTTCCTTGTGTTTTTATGCCTTCTAGGTGATTCAATTAGTTATAAGAAAGATAAGTTATATGGAGAAGCTAATGCTTAGAATTCTATGTTAATGCATTTCTAGTTTAGCCATTAAGTTGTCAATTATATGTTTTTCCTGTAAGCTATAATGTTTAGCTAGGACTTTTGTACTATGTAATGTTTTCATTTGGCTATGAGGACTTGTATTTTCTTATCTTTTTCACAGATTTCTATTTTTTTAGCTTTGGTTAATTTTCAAGTATTTTTATTCTATAGTTTTACCACCATTAGAGCCCAATATCTTTTTCATGTTATATTTTCTTAATATATTTTTATACTTATTCTATTGTATTTTTTGAATATTTTTGTTACTATTATTTTTGACTTGGACAATAGGACTTTGAACTTTTTTATTAGTAAGAAGATTAGGTTTTGTACACATGGGGCTATTACCATTGTAATTTACATTTTTCACTACATTGCTCTTACATTTTTCTACTCCTATGCAATTTTTATTTGAATGCCTACTACTTCACTTATTATATTTTTTTTCTTTGCATCCAGTATTTTTCTTAAGCTACATTTTTATTTTTATCTATTTTTTTTTTCATTTTCTTTATGTGATATCTTTATAACCTAAGCCCCATTAATAGGGTGTTACAGATGCTGATGCTAGGTAATTTAGACTTAGTTCATTAGTTAGAATTAGTTAGTTTCTCCAACCCTTCACCTCGATAGCATAGGAGATAAAACATAAAAGACCATAAAAATCATATACCTTGGACTTACTTAACCATACACCGTGACAACCACAAGTAAGTCTGGGAAGACAACGAATGATTAACCCCAAGTGTTCCATGGGGCGTGTAGGCACTTATTCTGTGGAGTTCGACCGGATCATGTGTGCTATGCTCGTTTTGTATGGTTGAGTGTAGGGGTACCTTGCCACTCATCATAGGTGCCATTGTTGGGGACAAAGTGTTTGTGCACTGAATAGAACATAAAGGATATCACTCACATCGTTGGGAGCCTAAACAAACCTTCGGGTTAATCAAGATAAAAAATTATATAATAGTGAAATAGCACACCGATAAAAATGTCTTCTTCTAACAAGAGAAACTCACCACCTAAGGACCATACACGAGATAGTTGGAAACATAAAACACATAGCCTAAATCAGCTAGTTCCTCAACAATATAGGGTGGAATATACTCATCCTAATGAGTATATTCCCAATTTTACTTTTATCTTCCATCAAGATGAATAGATGCGCTGGAGAGATCTGCATAGTAACATAGTGTTAACCCCAGATCGGGCAATTCCTAACATGCTTCTCCATGCTTGGGCACAAATTGGCATGACAGAATTTTATGTTGAATATGTTATGGGAAATTTTGACAAGAAGGATTACCATCCCATAGCTTTGCAATGTATGAGGGACTCAAGGCAGGAGAGCCAACATACACTGTTGAAGGGCAAAGAGGTCCTGCACGTCCTTAGTGAAACTAGAGATGTTGAACCGCTTATAACTGGTTCGCTATCAAGAGATGTTCCTCCTCTTAATGAAAGTGAGGAGGTAGGGTATCAAAACCTATGATCAACGATACATATCCCTAGTTTTGATGCCCGTGAACACCAATTGTTCATAGAAGGAACAACACATGACAAGGACGAGCACTTAGATTGTCACCACGATCGGGGCCGCAGCAACCGAAGAGAAGGAAAGAAACATCATCATGGCAATGGTTCCCCTTCTTCTTCCCCTTCTTCACATCACTCACCCTCTCCTTCCACATCTGCGTGTAGCCATCATGAACACAATGGAGAGGATAAAGGTAGACAAAATGAGAGACCTCGATGAGAAAGTCGAGAGAGAGGATAAGGGAAAGGACGTAGGGAAAGTAGGGAATGACAAAGACATCACAGGCATCATGAAGGAGATGATCATGACAAGCCCCTACTTGCAACCCAAAGTATGCTTGATATAATGGAGGCAGTTAGGATTCCAACAAGGCATTTAAAGGATAGTCAGATCAGATGCTTAGACATGAACAACATCCCACGCTTTGAGGGGGGATACAACGCTGATCCACAGCATCATTTACAAGCATTCCATGATGCCTATGCCTTGCAGAATATAGAAAATGAGTGGAAAAAACTTAAGTTGTTCCCAAGGACACTCATTAAGGAAGCAGAGAGTTGGTACCGGTCCTTAGAACCAGAAACCATTAGGAGGTGGAGTACGATGCTAGAACTCTTCAACGATAAGTATAAAACATACTCTCGAGTGTCTAATTTGCGTAAGTAGATCCAAGGCTGGAAGCAAGGTGCTCATGAACCCTTGGATGCTACCATGGCCTGCTACTACACATTGTTACATCATTTCCTGGGCCATGGTTATGCTCAGCGGGATCAACTTCGCCACATCGTGGAGACTCTCATAACTTAGAGCCCATAAAGTACATCACTTGTTGGAGCAAGTAGAAAAAGAAGAAGGTGAGCTATGAAAAAGGGAAAGTGCAGAAGAATAGAACTGTGATCCCTCTCTTTGAAAGAAGGGAGTGAAATTTTGCGATGAAGAGGATGAGTCACCAATTGAAGAGTTGGTGAATAGGAAAACCTTACCGATTCAAAAGTTAACAACAGAAATAGTGGCTAAGGTAGATGACATATGGAGTTCCTTAGACTCTAAAATTGAAACTTTCTTAAAAATTGTAGAAAAGTCTAAGGTAGAACAAAGTAGTGAAAAAGGTAAGATAAAGTGGAGAGATTTAGGCCCTGCACATAACAAGGGTAAGGGAAAAATCACTAACTCAGATGTGGTTGTGGATTCAGACACAGAAGATGACGATGGATGTGAGCTCTGCCACTATGACCATCCTAAGGGATGTTTCCCAATCATCTCACATCTACAGGAGTTTGGGATGTATGCACTTAATCCAAGACTTAACCAATGGCAAACACCCCATAGGTTACCTTATCCCCAAGGTAATCCAAGGCAGTTCCACCAACCATTAATGTATTATCCAAGTGGAACTCCACCACAACCCATTGGATAGCATCAGCAGCGGAAATACCCACAGTCATGGGGGATGCCATCGTCGAAACATTAGTACCCTTACTGACAGCCTGACCCTTATGGATATTATGTGCAGCAGCTGATTTCTCCAAGTGACTCTATGAGTCACACAACTCCCCACCATCACTACCAAGTTCAGGAGTACTTCATAAGGACTCCTTCTCCTCTGAGATACACTCCATACTGACCCCATCCTCCAAATCCATCTGCACCTCTTCCACAAGTAGTTCCCATAACACCTCCTACTCCAACAATGCAAGGGAAACTTCCTACTCAACCGCAACAATGTCACGCTGCGAGAGTTGTAAATATTCAACCTACTGCTGGTTCTAACAACTGTAAAAAGAGAAGATCCTTCTTCAGAACCAAAATCCCAGACAAACTCTCGCAACAACAAGCAGTTGAGCCCATGTACACTCCTCCAGCATCTAACACTTTGGAGCACCCTTCAGTCCAACAAAGCTTAACGCATACGATTATGTTAATGCATACTGTAACTAGCTGGGTAAAGGTAGGCCACCTTCCCAGGAAACTAACTAATCCTGGGAGTCCCTTAATCTACCTTCAAGTCACTGGAAATGAACCACGTAGGGCTCTTCTTGACTCAATTTTCGGAGTCAACTTAATTTCACAAGAGATGTACCACACCTGGAACCTGTCCCAACTTAAGAAGAGAAACATTCAACTAGAGCTGGCAGACCAGTCCATCACCATTCCCTTGGGATTGGTGGAGGACATCATTACCACTATGTGTGGTTGGTCTTACCTAGTTGATTTCCTGGTGATTGAAGTCAACAACAACGAAGGGAACTTTCCAATTATAATGGGAAGGGCATGGGTAAGTACAGTAGATGCATGCCTTAGTATCCATGATCTTTCCTTGCAAATCTCTAAGATAAATATTTATGGAAAGATCGAGAAGAGAAAAGTTCCATGCATCACATACAGTGATTCATCGAGTGATGACATGGAGGAAATGCCTCCATGCAGCAGGTGTTCCCTTGAAACTTTGAAACAAAGATGCCTGTATGTAGCAACCACACAACTAGTAGAAGACACCCCGTGGTTGACAGCTACTAGAAGGAGCAACCAAATATGCATGGAACGAACTGAGGCACTAACCCATGCCAACAACGAAGGCATAGACACATTGGAATATGAGCGTCGCCAACTTCCATCCCTTAATCTAAGATCATCAATTGGGAGAAGTTGGAAACTTCTTAGAAATTCAAATAGGCACTCATTATTTCAGATCTCTCCCTTTCCACTTAGTCATGGAGGAGATGGTCACCTATGCTAATCATATGGGGCCCTCAATTCTTTTTCGATTTTTGTTTTACACATTTTAGTTTTACAAGTTTTTGTTTTACACATTTTTGTTTTACAAGTTTTTATCTTACACATTTTTGTTTTACACATTTTTGTTTTACAAATTTCTTTAACTTTTCTTGTTTTTGTTTTACAAAATCGTTATACTTTATCATTTTTATGTGTGTGTGTGTGTGTGATCCACCTTGTAAGTTTGTCACCTAATAAGTGTTCGGAATGATGGTATGAACTATTTTCATGTTGATTGCTAATGTTTGGTTTTTACCTTTAAGTCACAATGTTGATATTAAGGTATGTTTCTTTTGATATGGCAGGCAATGAGATCACTTCATCCATCCATCCACCAGTTTCTATGGTCTCTCTTGGCTTGGAAATGTACAGTCCCCTTCTAATAAGAACTTTAACGAATTGGTGACTGAGCATTTCTTAAACTAAGGACTTAAGGTTTGAAAAGGGTGTGACCTCAAGGGAACTTGATGCATTTGTGTTAGCCATTCTCTTGGGTGCTTGGATGTTTTCTTCTTGAGTTTTCTTACCGTTTCGACGATACACAATCATTGGGAAGCTGAGTAATAAAAATAACAAAGTCTTTGCATGGTGTGGTTCTCACGCATAAAAACACAAAACATAAAAAAAAAACACTAAGTGAGAATTCAAAGCACATCCCTTAGACGAAATAAACTTGGGCTACAAGCACTGGTTATGGAACCAAAAGTGTTCCCTCTAACTAAGGTCCTTCTGGCTTCCCATTCTCTCCTTTGTTTCGTCGGAATGGTGGTGACCCTTGGGGACGACATTCTTGTTATCCAAGTGGATGGTTTAGCCGAATGCATTGATGCCAAGTCACTGGATATGGTTGGTTTAAGGCCGAAGTTGGAATGAGATTTGCCAAGTCACATTAATCATGAAGCACACAAGGGGCTGTACACCACCTTGTTCTTGGGATTCCATTCCATTCTCTTCTCTCCATCCTTCTCTCCATTGTTCACCTCATTGCCAGTTGTATCATTAGTGTATATTTTGGTAGATACATTATTTTCTTTTTGGTAAATTCTTGTGGTTAAGACTTTAACCCTTATTCCAAATAACATTCCTAGAGCCTACGGACTCTTTAAATGTGGGTTTTTCAGGGCATTAAGGGCATGGGCCTACTTTGGGGAGGACCCACTGACATTCCTATTTGGGGAATTAGTTAAATTCTTTCCCTTAACATTTTGCAATTAATTTTATTTTTTTCATTTCCATCTTGACATCCATTTCATTGATGCCATAGTTGTCCCTTTTTATCAATCTTTCTTACTCCTTTTCTTTCTCCATTCTAATGCTACCGTAGGTTCGCGATTAGTCATGGGGGTATAGGGCCCGATTTTTTCAATTTTCTCTTAGCCCCAAATTTTTTTCAATTATTTCCTAACCCCTACATCTTTGGTAGTCATCATTAATATATCTCCAAACCCATAATCAGCCATACCACAACCTAGCCAATGGACTTATACCGAAGCAAGGTATTACCCACATTGAAATTCATCTACCCTTGCTAATACAAGACTATGTTGTGTGTGAAGATGGGAATCATACAACAACAGACCTGATTTGGAAGGAACACTTGGAATGGAGTAGTGCTGAAAGTAGCTATGCAAGGAGCAAGATTGATGACGTGTTTATGGATGGACAACGAAAGGTGCAATCTTGGTTTTGGCAACAGCAAGACTTCTTCTCTCCTCTTCTCTCTTCTCTTTTCTCTCAGCTGCCAAATGAGGCCTAATGTCAATGTAATAAGGTGTTCACCCTTGTTGGCATGAACACCAGTTGTTGAGTCTTGTAATGATGATCCATTCACATGTCATCCCATTAGGTCCATTCCCCTCAATAATCCCATACCTTCCCAATAGTTTGTAAGGAACTTGAGGAAGAGTTTTCATTTAGTCATGGGGGTATGATGAGACACGATATCGCATCCCATAAGATATTGCATCGTCCCCTATGATATCGCGNCGATATCGCATCCCATAAGATATTGCATCGTCCCCTATGATATCGCATATACGATATCGCGGTCCACCGCCAAGTCTATAAATAAGAGGTGGCTCTCCCTTGTTTCCTCATCCTGAGTTAGAAGTAGGAAAACTCTAGCAGTTTGATCACTCCAGAGATAGAATATTCTCCATGTGCCCATAGTAGGAGTCCTAAAGTGAATGGATCTTTATTCAAGCAACATTGTACCTGAACACAAGTTGTGTATGGCAATAAATACAACTTCTTGGATAAACCTTGCAGTGCATGGAATAGGATTTTATTTATTACTTTCTCTATCATCCTTAAACTCCTAGAATGCGGAATGAGTATGACTTGATTATGAGCATCTAAGGATGTGTACATATAGTCAAGAAATTGACTGCTCATTGCAACACGGTATGATACGACTTGATTACAAGCATCTAGTGTGACTACTTGGTAACCCAGTGGTGTATTCATGATCTACGCTTGGTAATCCCAGTGGTAGCCATGCACAAAGATGTGTACGGTTAGTCAAGGAATCAGCTGCTCATCGCACTTAGGCTAGATTAGATTCTCTCAACCCTTTCCTCCTAGTTAAGTGCCTTAGTACGACCACTTCAAGCATGTGCGTTACGCGTGGTGATCCCAGCAACATTAGCGTTTGGTAGCCGCAGTTGCATCAATTCAGGGTATGTACGGTAAGTTGGAACGGATGCTGACACTAGGTAATTTAGACTTAGTTCATTAGTTAGAATTAGTTAGTTTCTCCAACCCTTCACCTCGATAGCATAGGAGATAAAACATAAAAGACCATAAAAATCATATACCTTGGACTTACTTAACCATACACCATGACAACCACAAGTAAGTCTGGGAAGACAACGAATGATTAACCCCAAGTGTTCCATGGGGCATGTAGGCACTTAGTCTGTGGAGTTCGACTGGATCGCATGTGTTACACTCGTTTCGTATGGTTGAGTGTAGGGGTACCGCGCCACTCATCACCTACACTCAACCATACGAATACAAGCATTCACGCATGATCCAGTTGAACTCAACAGACGGGCTAGTTGTGGTATCTAGATAGTTACTTGGTGATTGTAGTTCGCTGTCTTCCCACCTGGACTAGTATATGCTTTGTCACATATGGTTTAGTCCAGAGTGAGGTTTATGATGTGTTCCTAAACTAATGCTACTCCTAGAGGCGATGGAAAATAATCTTAGCTAAGCTAGGGGAAAAGGGAGAGAGAATCTAAGCTAGCTTAAGTGTGATGAGCATCTGTTCCTTAATCATCCATACACATCTTGGACCTCATGCATGGCTACTACTAGGATTACCAAGCGCAAATCCTAGGTACGCTACTAGGTTACCAAGTAGTCACACTTAAATGCTCATGATTAAGTCATACTCATTCCATGTTTAATAGGAGTTTAGGGTAAAGAGATGTTAACTAAGAAAGCAATAAATAACAATAACAATTAAATAATTAAACTAAGTGAATGCTACAATGATGAAATAATCTTGATCTTTATTTCTGGTCATGTGCATGTCCAAGTACCTCACACTCGAATAAAGGATGTCATACAATTGCAATCATCACACTGCAGGCATGCACTGGGAGAAAAGAGTTGAGAGGAAAAAGTCACAAAAAGACTCTACTCTAACACTAAACTAACTCACTAAAAACCTACCGAAAAAAAATTTTCTTCCCATGTGCCTACATGTGTATTTATAGGCCCACACAGGAACCACAATATCGTGTATCCGATATCGTTATTGGGCTGTGATATCGCATACTCGAAATCAAGGATCTGATATCATGGCTTGATGAATCACAATTCATCATACCCCCATGACTGAATGAAAACTCATCCTCAAGTCAAAATGATAACAAGCCCCATTGATTACATAGTGGATAGGTATGGGATTATTGACTGATAGAGAATTTATTCATGTCATAGTGGAGAACTCAATAGAACAAAATTGGGACACAATAAAAAAATGCAAAATCACAAATTTACAAAATTTTGTGAAAGTCATATGGTTCCAGGTGATGGTGGCTCCTCCATGGGTTGCTTCCCCTTGTCTTGTGCTCCAGGTTTTGGGATTTGATGATATTGAAGTAGTGCTCAGAGCTTTTCCTCTTCAGTTTGGGGATCCTATGCCATCCATGCTAATGCTCCAATGTTTGATGGAGTCAGCACCTCTCATGGACACAGTAGTTTCAAAAACATTTTGTTTTCTTTGACATACTAGGTTACAAACAACCGTTGTTCCTCCTTGTAAGCTCTGGCCTTGTTCCTATACTCCTGAAATTCTGTAAGCCATCAAGCTAAGTCCATTTTGACATATTTTTATGTTTTGTAGCTTACTTTAACCACCTCTAATTCAGAATTTGTGACTTCTAGCTTCTACAATGTTTTCTTGTATTTTGCAAATTCTTCTTCATACTTGGTGTAGGTGGTAGCTACCTTCCTCTCAAGCTCTGTCCTCAGGTGCCTTGCTGTCAACATGGCTAGATTGGCATACCACAGATTTGCCAACTCCATATACTCTATGAGATCCCAAATCTGCAAGTCTTAGCTTTTAAGTTCTGCCTAGTGAAAAAATGCATGTGTCCAATATGGCCCACCAATCAGTGTGTTGAGCACTGAAAGTGTTGATGTGGGCTTTGGCCATATGGATCTCCTTCTCAATGATTTGCTTATACATTCCCACCTAGTCTCAAAAATGCTCCTTTAATTTTTTGTACCACTTGGCCTTGTTTTTTCACACACTTATTTCGATGGCCATCTTCTGACGGATGGCACGTACCTCCTCCATTGAAAGGGTTCGATTTTCTCTGGCCAAATGGTTCATGTCTTGGTTGACCCTGATCAACTATTCTTGTAGCCACTAAAAATTTTCTTCAAGAATGTTCTTTTGTTTCTCCATAGAGGTCAACCAAAGATTGTAGGCAACAAGTTGTTTATTTTCTTCTTGTAAGGCCTTGAGTGCCTTGGTGTGCACGTAGGTTTAGACTTGTTCCTTGGAGGCATCCCAATCAACCTTCTCTTTTTCCTCTGCCACTCTTTTATTTTCCACTAGTAATTTGTTGAGTTGCTCGGTCTTGAAGGTGTCCAGTTGGTCTGTGGGAATGAATTGAGAAGGATCCCATTGTGCGGCTTATAGGGTTACGAGCCTTTCTTGCAGTCTTGCCACTTCCACTTCTACATGCTTCACCCTTATCTCTGTCATGACCAACTTTCCTTTAGTGGAGATGAGGTTTGATTGTGTTACCGTAACATCCTATGGGATGTCAAACAAGGACCTCATCACCTATCTTATTTGCAGCAATCGATCAAGCACATCCTCATGTTCCGCAGGAGCCATTGAGGGACCAGCTAGAGTTTGAGCATCTTGTGCTCCTATGAAATCTGCTGGTGGCACAATAGGGATGTTAAAAGATTCCTTGATGTGGTATGTAACCACCTCTGCAACTCCCGCTATATCTTGGTGTTGTATGACCACCACTATGGCCCCTTCACCAATCTCCAATTGCACCTGAAAGGATGTAGTGTTCCCTGAAATCTGTTGTGACCAATAAGTCTCCCCTCCTCCTGTTTGAATCGACACCTCACCCCGTGCATGATCTATAGAGACAGTGGGTCATATGGTATCGTCGATGACATGGAAGAGATTTACATCATCACAACTTCCCTAACTAACCATCTCAACAATGGCCCTGAGATGGTTCATCGATGGTTGGTAATCCTACAGTGGTGGCGATGGTTGATCTCGCTGGCTTGTGTTGGGCCCTGATTCTTGTTGTTGACTGGATCCCATGCTTGGAAGTTGGTTGGGCCGTACAAGTTAAGTTGTAGTGGGCCCCACCATCTATTCTTGTTCTTGTTCTGGCCCCAACGTCTCACTAGCACTTTTCCTTACAGCTGGTGGTTTCAGTAGTTTAATGTACGAAGCATTTTGGGCTCTTCTGAGGATGTCATTAGTATATCCTCGAATACTAGCATGCTTGCACAACTTCTTGATGAGACAAGGGAAGGGAAACACAAATTTCCCTATCTTGCATTCTTCAAACCGCCTTAAGATCTCCATGAAATATAAATGAGGTAGGTTAGCATCAAACTTTTCCATAAATATCGCACTTCCTTTTGCCGCATATGTTGAAATTCTGTTTATCCTTTTATGGGAAATATGTGATAAGTTCCAATTTTAAAGTAGATTCTCTCTTCCAACGTCAATTATCCATATATCTTATCTTCCTTACCGTATGCCTTGTCTAACCAAACCCGTCGTGCATCAGCATCAAAGTGAGTAGACAAACAAGCAACCTTTGGCCCTGTATTTGGAAGGTTTAACACTTCTAAAATGGCTATGATGGAAAAATCAATAGACACACCACAAATGTTAACTATCGTGCCTTCTTCTTTATTGTGCCAAAATTGGTACGTTTTTCCTAAGTAGCAGGCACCACTTTTAGAGAGGATAGACCATAATGGAGATCCTTTGAGGTGGTTCCTAATGACCTCAGGAGAGAATTCTGTGAAAGGTCTGAAGTTCAATTCCACGATAACTGCAATTGATGTGGACCTTTCATAGATGGCTTGGATACATTCCGAGGGCAACGTGAGGTGTTTTCCCTATTCAGGCACTGTAGTAGCTCCTCCTTCTGCGTGTCGTGATTGTACAATGGCAGGGCCTTCTTGATGGATGTTGAACGATTGCTCCTCCTACTCTACATGTTGTTTGGTAGGCACCTATCCTTTACCTCTCCTAGGTTACTTAGCCACACCTTGAGAGGGACCTTCTTATTGTCCATGCTTTGGGACCATCTGCAATCACATGGGGCCAATCATTAGTAAGGTTGCTTACCAAAGTTAAGTTATACCTTACTTGTTGCCTTAATGAGTTTTTTCTGATTCTGTGTGATTTTAAAGTTAGGAATTTTTATGGAAATGTCCCCCAAAATATTTTAGTATTTGGTCCACTTTACTTAGGTGGTTTTAGAGTTTAATTCCCTGGTATAGATAAGGAGGTGAAATTATTTTTGACACATGTTTATTATTGTTATAACTAATTACCCTTGATAGTGTCCTTTGGGCGATGATGAATTTCAAAAAAAAAAATTATACATAATTCAGCATGTACCTCTCCCCCATGACTAAGCTAAACACTCCATGTTCAAGTAAGTTCAAACGGAATGAAAATCAGAGTACTAGCGAGCGAGTTATGGCTATCAAAACAAGAGATGTGCAATCGTAAGTCATAGAAGAGAATTTGAAAAACTTCCCCTCATGTGAACAGTTGCAAATGATGTTGATATGCATGGGGTCCATATATATATATTTTAAGGATGCAATATTGTGTACCCACTAACGGGGACCCGATATTGCTTCAGACTCAATATCGAGGACCCGATATCGCATCCTATCGAAAATAGGGCACTTGAAAAATTTACAAATTTTTTAAACTCCAAGGTATAAATTGAGGACATGTAGGTCAATGTAAAGGGGTCCAGGGTAATACAAACTAGTCCTGAAGGCACAAAGAGTATAATGGTGTAAAATCTGGCAATGAAAATCATGAAGAGTAGGAGGAAAAAGGACATGTGTTAGCTCATAGGAACGTTTGAATCCAGAAGGATGATAAGGGAAAGAAAACGTTGGTAATACTTAGAGGGTATAAGATGATGTGGTGGTGTGCAACAAGTACAAATTACAAAAATCATGCAAGTGGGTCCTCCCCAAAGTAGGTTCCAACCTATAATGCCCTTGCATAACCACACCTAACACCTAAAAATATCTGTAGGCACTAGAAGGGTTAAATGTAATCCACACCGATCTCACAAAACACACACATGTAGATATCACAGCGATGAGATATGAGTCCCATGCTACCCGAGTCACAAGTCATAAATACATGAACAATGAAGTGAGGCAACTCGTAGAAGGAATTGTAGAGATTGGGACATGAGGTAACTAACTCAAGGCACAATGAATCTTGTGTGTAAGGCATGATTAGTGCATCATTTGCTCATCACTCCAGAATCAGGACCAAGTCCATTCCTTTGATCAGTGACATCGCATTACTTCATCCAATGATGGACCACCATAAGAACACCATGACAACAAGGTGTATGATTACTTGGCGTTTCATGCAAGGGAGGAGTGATTTTGCATTGTGGCACTTTTTTTTTGAAGTTTTGCTTAATCCAGAGAAGCCACCCACCTTCAAGAATGGGGACATGTCTTTCCAATGGGACCCCCTGGAATAGCATTATTATATTTTTTTCTGGTTGAGTGCCTTTTGATTACTCTTACTCCCATTTTTTGTTACATCTACAAGGATCTTAGTACAAGCAAGCTGCATGATAACTCCTACAGATGTTACCAAAAAGAATCCACAAGTCCCCTTGGTGTCACACCCTAACCATTCCCTCTTGGTCCATCCTTCTTCATTTTGGGCACAATAACATAAAAATTACTTTAATTTTTAATGATTAGGAATATCATTGTACCCAAAGTAGAACCTCTTATTAATGGAATGGGTAGGTGGATGTTTGTGGGCTTGTTGTCCAAATAATTAGTCACCTAACACTCGATAGCATAAAACAACACCTCAACCAATAGTTCACATGAGTGTTTTATTTCTAGATGAGATTACTCATAAAAAAGATAAAAAGATCAAACAATAATTTGAAAAGTAAAAAACAAAAATTTCAAAATTAAAGAAAATGAAAAATATTTATTAATCTTGCTTATTATTAAAATGGAGGATATCCCCCATAACTAAATAGTTGAGCATGGCTAGGATTAATAAATGAAGAATTGGGGTCCTTACATGTTGGATGTATTAGGATCTGGTCATATCCGAACCATTGGGTGTCTTTTGATATGGTGGTTGGAACGTACCCCAAGCGGGGTTCACACACTTGATTGTAGTAAACATAGTAGGGCAATTTATAAGATGTAGTCAATTGATGAGTGGTTTACCCACTATGGCACCTGTGACCGTATGATGGTATGTAAGGATCGATATGTCTCCCTTCGTGGGTAGATTCATTAGGCTGCATGGTTTTTGGAATATGGATTGGTGGCCCAGATGAGGTAACACAAAGCGTTGAGTTTGAGGAGAAGGATGCACCACAGTGTTGAACTTGTGCTAAGTTGGAGGGTGCAGTGGGCTCAGAGTTGTGTTGTCCCTTCTTATGCTCATGCCTAAAGAAAGGGCATCTTCGATGTTGAGGAGAGTTCCCAATGTTGTGGTCAGTAGTGTACTGTCTGAAATCATCCATGCAAGGCTAGAATGGGACGAGCACCACGTGATTTATAGACGAGCACAGAAGACCCTACCTTCACTTGAGGGCGAGCTAGAACAAACGAAGGTAGAGTACCTTGGGTGGTCCGCACGAGGATCAGACAAGGATTTCCCCGACATATAGCAATCTGCAATACGCTGGGTTATACGTAAATAGCGTGATAAACGTTGACCAGAACATGAACGTGCAAAGAAAAAAAATATAGAGGCAAAAAAATGGATGAAAACTGTAACAAATCTTTATCAGAAATGAAACAACTTTATTGCAAAATGAGATTACAATGCACCGGTCTAAACGCAGTTGGGAATCTGACACAAGGTAGACGAATAGCCCTGGTGGATGCTGGGAGATGATGATGTACTGGTTTAAACTACAAGCATAGCATGAAGGCTATATGCTTAGCGTACAGGGTAGAAGTCCAGCATATTGGTTTCTTTCTCTGATTTGCTAAGTGTCTCCAGGTTTTTTGTCTCTAGTTTTCCCAAATTGCTAGCCCCGATCTAGTAAAAAATTGGAATTTTTATGAGGTTTTTGGGCATTGGATTCAGATCTGGAAAGGTATGAGTGGCTGTGGGTGAGAGGATTTTGGGTCTGATGACATGTGGCTGCATTGCTCGAGTGCATAGAAAATTACAACTATGCAGCGTGCTGCATGCCAACATGTGCTACTGCACGCTAGCATGTACACGTTGGGCGTGTGAACTCAGCGTACAGACTTGACTAAAATAAAAGAATTCATTTTTACAAACTACTATTACAATAGGAAGTATCCAATTCGGCCCTCGGATTTGAGCTCAGATGTCATGAGAATGCTGCCTGTGGATGTTCAGCTCAGTTGGACTTAATCTGACATGGTTTTGGAAGGCTTCGACTGGTGTACGCTGGGCTGCACGTTGGGCGTACATGCTAGGTATGCAGGATGTACCTTCTCAACGTGTGAACCCCAAAGTGCATGATTTCAAGGTCAACACTCGATTTTCTTGAGCCCATAATGACACCTAACAATTTCCCTGTCTCTGAGAGTCGATGCCCTATGAAAATCTTGCTCTAAAGTGCCTGTTTCGGGTAGTCTTTGAAGTCACACGCTGGGCATACATGCTGAGTGTACACGCTGCATACTCAGTGAAAACCAAGTCTTTTGAGCTCAAAATTTTCCAGGCTTGATGCTAGATGTCGTCGTAGTCTTCTATGTATCCTAGGGAACCATTTCTTGCTCAGTTCGACTCCGTTTGAAGCTATCGGTGAGGCTGTCAAGCTTTAGTCATGGTGGGGAGCATCACGATTTTAGCTTGATTCTTGTTGGAGAAGTACTAAGCTCAGAATTTTGTGGTGTTTCATTGGCCCCTCTTTGTTGATGCTTGGAGGAATCAGCCTGAGAAGCGTCAACAAAGAAGTACAAAACACCACAAGCAACTTGGTAGAAATATTTTCCTTTGGCACTTGGCCAGATGTCATCGCACCTGGTTCAGTAGTAAATGTGATTGGGAAAATGAAATTTGTAGCTGGATAGGGAGATGGAAATTGTGGAGATGGGGAACTAATCAAGGGATTGTGCATGGTGACGGAGATGCTCTGGTGTATATGAGTCATGTTGATCCTTGTCAATAGCCATTATCTAGCAGACTCGGGACCAAGACATGAGGTATACATCCCTTGGCAGAACAAGACTCTTGTTTAGTGTTTAAGAGGACTTGTTGGCACAACCAAAGCCACGTGGTGATGTGTTACATTCTTTGGAAGAACAGTGCCTTTGTTTAGTGTTAAAGGAAACCTGTTGGCGGAGAGTCAAAGCCACGCAATGAGATTTTACTTGAGCATTTGAGACATGTGTCCTTGCTTCCAAGACAACTGCCTTCCCACCTGGGGCTTATATGGGAAGCGCCAAGGGTCTTGTGGTTTTTTTTTGGTGTTTCTTTGTATGTATTTTTTTGTTATTTTTGGATAGAGCTTTGTTTTGACCTTGTACTCATGCTCAAGTGCCATGTTGTGTATGGCAACTGCTTGAGGGTGTCAGAGCGTGCAATAGTGTACTCAAGGTTTTGGGATACGTATCTGGAAACTGTAACCGAATAGAAGGGGAAAGCAGGAGTTTTAGAGAACTGGGGAATGTCTCGGGGACTAGGACAGTACATTTGAACAAATCGATTAATCTAGTTGCATGCTTTAGGAACAATATGGTACCTTACCGCTATGAAGAAATGCATTCTCGTACGAACACCTCCGAGCATCATCCTACAAACACAACTCCAAGAAGACAAGAAAACCACGAGTGAGTGAGCAAGCTTGGACTTGGACAACAACTGATGAAACAAAGGCACTAGATGAGATTTCAAGCATTGAATATGCATGACAGTCATGTTGTCAGGTTCGACCGATGATGAGTGAGGCAGCGGCTCACAGACTGAGAGGCGAGAGATGAAGCTGCCAGTTTAAAGTCATGGTGGACTATCGTGGATTAGTTTTATGTCATAACCCATTGGACGGTGCCAGTTTAGTGTCGTAGCAGATGGTACACTGCTAGTTTATAGTCTTGGTGGACTGTGAAGAGGCAAACCAGTTTATAGTCTTAGCGAACTCTAGCAAATGAAACTGTGACAGTTTAAAGTCATACTAGACAGGTGCTAGTTTATTGTCATTACGGACGTACTGTGGTATCAATTTATCATCATGATTCCAAGACGTTCTGTGGTATCAGTTTGCCATCATGATTCCAGGACGTTCTATGGTATCAGTTTACCGTCATGATTCCAGGACATGCTGTGGTATCAGTTTATCATCATGATTCCAGGATGTGCTATGGTATCAGTTTACCGTCATGATTCTAGGACGTGCTATGGTATTAGTTTATCGTCATAATTCTAGGACGTGCTATGGTATCATTTTATCGTCATGATTCCAGGACATGCTGTGGTATTATTTTACGGTCATGATTCCAGGACGTGCTATGGTATCAGTTTACCATCATGATTCCAGGACATGCTGTGGTATCAGTTTATCATCATGATTCCAGGACGTGCTGTGGTATTAGTTTATCGTCATGATTCCAGGACGTGCTGTGGCATCAGTTTACTGTCATGATTCCAGGACGTGCTATGGTATCAATTTATCATCATGATTCCAAGAAGATGCTATGGTATCAATTTATCGTCATGATTCTAGAATGTGCTATGGTATCAGTTTACTGTCATGATTCCAGGACGTGTTGTGGTATCAGTTTACCATCATGATTCCAAGACGTGTTGTGGTATCATTTTACCGTCATGATTCCAGGACGTGTTGTGTTATCATTTTATCGTCATGATTCCAGGACATGTTGTGGTATCAGTTTACCATCATGATTCCAAGACGTGCTGTGGTATTAGTTTATCATCATGATTCTAGGATGTTTTGTGGTATCAATTTATCGTCATGATTCCAGGACGTGCTGTGGTATCAGTTTGCCATCATGATTCTAGGACGTTCTGTGATATCAGTTTACCGTCATGATTCCAGGACGTGTTGTGGTATCAGTTTACCATCATGATTCCAAGACGTGCTGTGGTATCAGTTTACCGTCATGATTCCAGGACGTGTGCATACTTGAGTTCATGCTCAAATGTAGAACANTTATGGTATTAGTTTATTGTCATGATTCCAAGACGTGCTGTGGTATCAGTTTACCGTCATGATTCTAGGACGTGTGCATACTTGAGTTCATGCTCAAATGTAGAACAGTTTCAAGTACAAGTGGTTGGTCGGATGTGGAAGCTCATTCCCTTCCATGTCAGCTAATTTAAATGCTCTGTTGTCGTACGCTTTGGTGACCAAGTAGGGCCCTTCCCAGTTGGCTGAGAATTTGTCCGGGTGTTCCTGAACGACTTTGAGTACAAGGTCACCTTCCTTGATTGGGTGCTTATGAATATCATGCTAATAGCGCTGTCGTTGTTGCTTTTGGTATCATTCAATCTGATCGAGTGCACGTGTGCATTCCTCCTCCACCGAGTCCAAGTCAACAATGCGCAAGTCATTGTTTTGACCTTCGTTGAGGAGTTCGGAGAGTGTGATCCTTAAAGATGGTACCTGCAACTCCAAAGTTAAAATAGCTTCTGAACCATAAACAAGACTATATGGTGTTTTACCTGTGGAAGTCTAATGCGTAGTGCGATAAGCCCATAGTGCGTATACTAACTGTTCATGCCATCTTTTCTTGCTCTGAGTAAGCATCATTTTGAGCACTGTGATGATGATCTTATTTGTAGCTTCGGCTTGTCCATTGCTCTGAGGGTAGTAAGGGGATGAAAATGAATGTTTGATCCCTAGGCTTTTACAGAAAGTTCTAGTTTCGGCACTGCTGATGTGTGGCCCGTTATTAGTGATGATGGTCATCAGAATATCAAAATGGGTCAAGATATTTTCTAGAATGAAGTTGCATATGTGTTTGGATGTGGTCTTCCTAAGGGGAATAGCTTCTACCCATTTCATGAAATACTTTGTCATGGTTATGATAAAGCTATGTCCTGCAGAAGATGGGGGAGTTATCGGTCTGATAATGTCTAACCCCCACTTCTAGAAAGGCCAGGTGATTTGCGCTGTATGTAGCTCATTTGGTGGAACATGTATCAAATTGCTATGTTTTTGACAGATACTGCATGTTTTGACCTTGGAGAAACAATCGTACTCCATGTGTGGCCAATAATAGCCCAGACATCTTATTTTTGTTGCCATTGCTTTGGGCGCTATGTGCCCTCCGCATAGTCCATCATGTACTTGCGTGACGATGGTTTGGCCATCAGTGCTACTAACACATGTTAACAAGATGCCTTCATAGGATCGACGACACAACGTGTCACCTACCAATGCATACTGTCGAGAACATTTTCGTACTACATTCTTTTGTGCATTCGTTAGATGTTGAGGTGGTTCACCGTGTGAAAGGTACTCCTTTATGTCATCATATCATTCTACGGCCTACATTGTACTAACAGATGCAATCGATAATTCATCGGGAGTATCAATTATGGGTTTAGTAAAACTGATTATAGAACTGGGCAACGTGTGGAACATGTTTGGTGATATATTTAGAGCTAACGTGGCAAGTGCATTTGCAATGGTGTTATCATTTCTGGAAACATGTTGCACATCTATATTTTTGAATCGCTTTAGTAAGTGCTTAGTCAAATCACAGTATGGTTGTAAGTGTTGCGCTTTGCACACATAAATGTCTACGACTTGATTTAGAACTAATTGTGAGTCACCCCTGACTACCAGTCATGTGATGTCTGAAGCTAGTACTGCCATGAGACCTCTAAGGAGACCTTCGTACTCTGCTACGTTGTTGGTACAGTGAAAGTCGAAACGATAAGCAAAGGGTTAGATCTCCCCGGAGGGATAGGTGATGACGACGGCAGCACTTCCCCCTCAAGAGGTGGATGCTCCATCAAAGTTCAAAATGGCATCATAGTCATTGGGTACTATGTCTATTGCACTCACATTTTTATCAGGGAACTCTGGCTCTATCGTTTCCTGGTCGTGCATTGGTGATGTAGTCATTTGATTTGCTATGGCTTGACTCTTAACTGATGATTGCGCTATGTAGTGTAGGTCAAACTAAGCTATCATGGCTTTCCAACGAGCTATTCTACTTAACTTGTAAATGTTTCCTGTGATGGATCTGAGCACATTATCCTTGCAGATTATATTGACTTGGTTATGGAAGAGGTAATGTCGGCATTTCTTTAAGGAAAAGGTAAGAGCTAAACATGACCTCTCCACCTCGTTATACTTCTTCTCATGAGCTACTAATGCACGGATTAAGTAATAGACAGGAACTTTGGTTCCATCATCTTGTTTCTGGCAAACCATGGATGCAATTGACAAGTCTGATGCTGCAAGGTAGATATAGAATGGTCTATTGTTCTATGGAGGATAAACTGTTGGTAGCTGAGCTAGTGCTATCTTAATGTTGTCAAAGGCTTCTTGGCACTGCTGGGTCCATTCAAAATGAGCGTTCTTATGCAACAGATGCTGCATAGGACTCAAATTGTCTGTCAGTTTCTCTATGAATCATCTAATGAATTGTAATCTACCTTGTAGACTGCAAAGTTCAGTAAGGTTGCTAGGTGGTTTTAGGTTTGTTATGGCTTTAACCTTATCGGGGTCTACTCATATCCTTGCTTCTGAGGCTATGAATAAAAGCATTTTTCCTATTTTGACTCCAAAGACACATTTCTTTGGGTTAAGTCTCAACTCATATTTTAAACAACGCTTTAGTACCAAGTCAAGATCTTGTACTTGTTGTTCTGATGTCTTTGATTTAACCACAATATCATCCACATAGTTATTGAGTGAGTTGAAGATATAATCACTAAAGATAAATGTCAGTGCTCTTTGGTATGTAGCACTGGCATTCTTAAGACCGAATGACATCATCGTGTAGCAAAAAGTACCCCATGGTTTCATGAAGGTCGTCCTAAGTTGATGTTCAGGGTTAATCCGAATCTGGTTATATCCTGAAAAGCCATCCATAAAAGATAACAAGGCATGCCCAGTGGTCGAGTCAACTAGTTGATCAATGCTAGGTAGGAAAAAATCATCTTTTATGGTCGCAACTTTGAGGTTCCAGAAGTCAATGCATAGGCGAATGCTTCTGTTCTTCTATGGGACAATGACCATGTTGGATACCCAGTCAGCATAGTCAACAACCCGAATGAAACCAACCTAATAAAGTTTGGTGATTTCATTGCAGACTTCCAATGCTACCTTAGGCTTAACCTTATGTGCTTTTTCTTTCACTGGTCTTAATTTTGGATCGAGTATAATGTTGTGTTAGACTATTCGAGGGTCTTACCCAGGCATGTCAGTGTAAGACCAAGCGAATGCGTTTATGTTATCTTTAAGCACTTGTGCTATGTCATTGGCTAGTTGCGGGCTTAACAATGTACTTAGTTTCAGGATTTTAACTTCACCATCAGCCAAGGGGGTGATGCTATCAGTTTCTAGGTCCAGAGTCTTGGTCATTGTTTCAAAACAATCTAGCGTTTGTTGAGTTGATGCCACAAAAGTGTCATTTTTTTTAGCCTAAATCAATAGACTCCATGTTGATTTTTCGTGTGATCGTTCCGTGTGGTCCATTGATAGAAAATGGTAAGAATAATTGCTTGCTATCCATGATGTTTGCTCCTGTCAATAAACAGTGATCAAAGTTAATCAGGTGGTTGGTTATTTTTGGATGTAAGTAATTTATGCGTTTATGCATCTAAACTGGACTAAGGTATGCGATGGTAATTTATTGTTGTATCTGGATGCATGGTAGTTTAGGGCCTTACTGGGCCGATTGCGGTAGTTTAAGGCCTTACCGAGCCGATGGTGGCAGTTTAGGGCCTTACCAGGCCGATGGTGGCAATTTAGGGCCTTACCGAGCCGATGGTGGTAGTTTAGGGCCTTACCAAATCGATAACTGTTCGTTTATGATGTCTGGTTGATTGTATGATTTGTAATTGTTATTGAGTGTGAGATTGTCAGATGAGGAGTTTGCGCCAAAATGTTTAGTGTGGGCAACACGAGTTGCTTCGCAAGAGAATATTGCATGTGGGTAGTGTTCATCCCAGTATATCATTGTCTTTGCTTTTGTTTTGTTCATTATCTTTGCTTCTGATTTGTTCATATGTATTTACACGTACTTTGTATTTTGGTTAATTTTTATACTAATTGAATAAATTATTTCAAGGCGTCGTTAGCGTATTTAACGCGGAGTGTATAAATAGGAGTTAGCGTGAACCACAGGGTAGCCAACGACCAAGTTCGAGCATGAACATCCCAACCTGAACCCCCAAAGCTCAAGCGTGAACCTATTTTGCAGCGTATACCGGGGTGAATATCAGGCAACATAGGCAAGGGCAGGCGCAGGTACGGCATAGCGGTGGCGACAAGGGTGATATAGATTGGGGTGCGGCGAGTCGAGTGGAAGGATTCGACAAGACCTTCAGTGTGAGCGTGCGACGTGAACGTGCAGCGTGAACGTGAGGCTAAGGGTTCAAACCCCAGCATACAAGGTCGAAGCCCCAGCGTGCGAGACACAGCATGAATGTAGTGTGCAGGGTCAAAACCCCAGCGTGCAAGACACAGCGTGAACTTAGCGTGTAGGGTCAAAACCCTAGCGTGCGAGATGCAGCGTGAATGTAGCGTGCAAGGTCGAAACCCTAGCGTGTGAGACGCAACATGAACGTAGTGTGCATGCAGTGATGGGCAAGGGTAAGCAAGTAGAAAGTAAGGGAAGGAAGGAGCCTAGCTTAACCTTTCCTAAAGAGAGTGAAGTGATGCTCCAATGTTTGCCTCGACCCAGGATTCCATCATGGTCTGGATCGACGTGCAGGTAGGCTTTGATCCTTCGTCAAAATTTGTGTTTTCGCCTACTGTTCCTGTCAGTTTGCCCCATTGTGTAGTGTAATGGTTTCTGTAGCGTAAAGGTTGCCATAGCGTAAATGTTTTCATAGCGTGGAAGACATGCTCGGTGTGCAGGGTTTGTGCGTCCACGTTGCAGTGTGCAAGGCCTGCATGCTAGGCATGAAGAGAACAGAAATTTCTTTCCAAGTGTTGGCTGCTATGGTGAAACTTTATTTTATTATTTTTTCTTCTTGTATAGCTGATTTACCGTGGTTTCCGAACACTTGCAGGAATTCCAAGCCTTTCCTCCTAGTGATGGAGCTTGTCAGGGTTTTGACGTGGTTTGGGCCCATTGATTCTGATGAACCTGCTCCTGATATGATCATTGATCAAAATGGGGTATGGTTCAAAATGGGTGTTAGTGAGTTTCTTCCCTTCATGCTAGAAAGATTTAGCATGGTAATATGGTCCCACTTAAGTGAACAGTTAGCATGGAGCGTGCTTGAGATCATGTTACCAGGATCTTCAAATGGGGTAGTAGCTTTTATGGAGGACATTGATGAAGGAGTGCTTACAATTGAGGACGGTCCCTCTGGAGGACCCAGATCTACCCGTTATACTGTCCAAAATCGTCAGTCTCGGGCTGGAATGTAACA
This sequence comes from Gnetum montanum, assembly GCA_015680685.1. NCBI lineage: Eukaryota > Viridiplantae > Streptophyta > Gnetopsida > Gnetales > Gnetaceae > Gnetum > Gnetum montanum. The sequence continues at coordinate 17,078 of MNCI01023383.1, read as the reverse complement.
GAGATCAAGAGATACCTGGACGAGTACAGAAGACTCTACCTTCGCCTGAGGGCAAGCTGAAACTAACGAAGGTAGAGTACCTTGGGTGGTCCACACGCGGATCAAACAAGGATTTCCCTAAACGTACACCAATATACTGTATGCTGGGTCATATGTAAACAACGTAATAAATGTCAAATTAAGCATGAACGTACATGCACGTAAATAATAATCACACAAGAATGAACAAAAAACTATAACAAATCTTGGCAAAAGAAATGTGGCAATATTATTGCATAATGGAAGTTACAATGCACCGGTCTAATGAAATTGTGGTTCTAACACAAGGCAAACGGAAGGCTCTGGTGGATGCAGTGGAGTGATTGTTTGCTAGATTCGATTGCAAGCACAGCGAGAAGGCTGTATGCTCAGCATATAGGATGGAAGTCCAACGTGTAGGATGCTGTGTTCTTGATTTTCTCTTTGGGTTGCCCAAGTTTTTGCCAAGATGTCTCTAATTTTTGCCACCCCGATTTGGTCAAAAATCCAGGTTTTTATACGAGTTTGTGGGCTAAACTTGGATCTGAGGTGGGGAATTAGTCGTGGGGTGTTGGAAGTTTGGATCGGGTAACACATGGAGCATTGACCGAGTGCAAAAGGATGAAATTTTACAAGTATATAGTGAATAATGCCAGCGTCGTGCACGCTGGGCATGCACGCTATGCATGCATGCTAGGCATGTGTGCTGGACATACATGCTGGGCATCTGGGATGTTCCTGTTCAGCGTGTGAACTCAGAAGTGCGCGATTTCGAGATTAGAACTTGATTTTCTTGAGCCCATAATGATGCCTAACGATTGGCCTGTCTTTGAGAGTTAATGTCTTGTACGAAACCTTGCTCTAAAGTGCCTATTTTGGGTAGTCTTTGAAGTCACATGCTAGTCGTGCACGCTGGAGATGCACACTGGGTGTGCACGCTGGGCGTACACGCTGGGCGTGTATGCTGGGGATGCACGCTGGGCGTGCATGCTGAGCATGCACGTCAGGCGTGCACATTGCATACTCGCTGCATACTCAGTGAAAACTGAGTTTTTTGAGTTCAAAATCTGCCAGGTTTGACGCTAGATGTCGTCGTAGTCTTCTGTGGGTCCTAGGGGACCATTTCCTATTCCGTTTGACTCCGTTCGAAGTTGTTCTTCATGCCATCAAGCTTTAGTCATGGCGGGGAGCATCATGATCTTAGCTCGATTCTTGTTGGAGAAGTACTAAGCTCAAAATTTTATGGTGTTTCATTGGCCCCTCTTTGTTGACGCTTGGAGGAATTGACTTGAGAAGTGTTTACAAAGAAGTAAAAAACACCACAAGCAACTTAGTAGCATTGTCCTGCAACACTTGACCAGGTGTCATCGCACCGTGTTCAGTAGTACATGGAAGTGAAGTTTGTGGCTAGATAGGGATGGAAATTGTGGGAATTGGGAATTGATCAAGGGATTGTGCATGGTGAAGGGGATGCTCTGGTGCATATACTGTTCATGTTGATCCTTGTCAAAAGCCATTGTCTAGCAGACTTGGAACCAAGACATGAGGTGTACATCCTTTGGCAGAACAAGACTCTTGTTTAGTGTTTAAGAGGACTTGCTGGCACAACCAAAACCACGTGATGATGTGTTGCGTTCTTTGGAGGAACAGGGCCTCTATTTTAGTGTAAAGGGGAACCTGTTGGCGGAGAGCCAAAGCTATGCAACAAGATGTTACTTGAGTGTATGAGACATGAGTATTTGCTTCCAAGATAACCGTCTTCTCGCCGAGGGCTTATGTGGGAAGTGCCAAGGGTCTTGGGTTTTTTTTTGAATATAGTGTTTTTTTTTGACCTTGTACTCATGCTCAAATGCCATGTTGTGGGTTACAACTGCTTAAAAGTGTTGCAATGTGCAATGATGTGCTTAATGTTTTGGGCTGCACTAGATGTGTTTGGGATGTAACTGAGTAGGGTACGTTTGGGAATAGATGGGACATGTAATGGGAAATGTACTAGTGAATAGCCGAATTAACCTTGTCATTTGTGTTAGGGACAATGTGGACCTTGTTGCTATGACGTAATGCATTTTCGTGCTAACACCTCTGAGTGTCATCCTGCAAACACAACGCCAAGAAGACAAGAAAACCACGAGTGGGTGAGTAAGTTTAGACTTGAATAGCATTTGATAAAACTAGGCATCAGATGAGACTTCAGATATGGAATATGAGTGGCAGCAATGTTGTTAAGATCCACTGATGATGAGTGAGGCAGCAGCTCTGATGAAGTTTGAATGCAGCTACAAATCAGGAGGCTAGAGATGAAGCTGATAGTTTATAGTCGTAGCGGACTGTTGTGGGTTAGTTTCATGTCATAATCCATTGGACATCATCAATTTAGCGTTGTAGCGGATGGTACATTGCTAGTTTATAGTCTTGGCAGTCTGTGAAGAGGCGAACTAGTTTATAGTCTTAGCGGACTCTGGCTAGCCACACTGTGGCGGTTTGATGTCATATCGGACAGGTACTAGTTTATTGTCATTGCGGACGTTCTGTGGTATCAGTTTATCGTCATGATTCCAGGATGAACTATGGTATCAGTTTATCATCATGATTCTAGGATGAGCTGTGGTATCAGTTTATCATCATGATTCCAAGATGAGCTGTGGTATCAGTTTATCATCATGATTCTAGGATGAGCTGTCGTATCAGTTTATCGTCATGATTCCAGGACGAGCTGTGGTATCAGTTTATCGTCATGATTCCAGGATGAACGCGTACCTGAGTCCATGCTCAAACGTAGAACAGTTTCAAGTAAAAATGGTTGGTCGGATGTGCAAGCTCATTCCCTTTCATGTCAGCTAATTTGAATGCTCTCTTGTCATACGCTTTGGTGACCAAGTAGGATCCTTCCCAGTTGGCTGAGAATTTGTCCGGGTGTTCCCGAATGGCTTTGAGTACAAGGTCATCCTCTTTGATTGGCCGCTTATGAATATCATGCCGATGACATTGTCGTTGTTGCTTTTGGTACCACTCAATCTGATCGAGTGCACGTGTGTGTTCCTCCTCTATCGAGTCCAAGTCAACAATGTGTAAGTTATAGTTTTGACCTTCGTCGAGGAGTCTAAAAAGTGTGATCCTTAAAGATGGTACCTATAATTCCAAGGGTAAAATAGCTTCTGAGCCATAAACCAGACTATATGCCGTCTTACCTGTGGAAGTCCAATGTGTAGTGCGATAAGCCCATAGTACGTACACTAACTGTTTGTGCCATTTTTTCTTGCTCTGAGTAAGCATCTTTTTGAGCACTGTGATGAGGATCTTATTTGTAGCTTCAACTTGTCCATTGCTCTGAGGATAGTAAGGGGATAAAAATGAATGTTTGATCCTTAGGCTTTCACAGAAAGTTCTAGTTTCGGCATTGCTGAACTGTGGCCCGTTATCAGTGATGATGGTCATTGGAATGCCAAAATGGGTTACAATGTTTTCTAGAATGAAGTTGCATATGTGTCTAGATGTGGTCTTCCTAAGAGGAATAGCTTCTACCCATTTGATGAAATACTCTGTTGTGGTTATGATGAAGCTATGTCCCACAGAAGATGAGGGAGTTATCGGCCCGATAATGTCTAATCCCCACTTCTGGAAAGGCCAAGTGATTTGTGCCATATGCAACTCATTTGGTGGAACATGTATCAGATTGCTATGTTTTTGACAAATACTGCACATTTTGACCTTGGATAAATAGTCATGCTCCATGTGTGGCCAATAATAGCCCAAATGTCTTATTTTCATTACCATTTCTTTAGGCACTATGTGTCCTCCGCATAGTCCATCATGTACTTACTCGACGATGGTTTGGCCATCAGTGCTACTAACGCATGTTAATAATATGCCTTCATAGGATCGACGACACAACGTGTCTCCTATCAATGCATACTGTCGAGAATGTTTTCGTACTGCGTCCTTTTGTGCATTCGTCAGGTGTTGCGGTGTTTCCCCGCGTAGAAGGTACTCTTTTATGTCATCATACCATTCTACCACGTGTGTTGTACTAATGGATGTAATCAGTAATTCATCGGGAGTATCAGTTATGGGTTTAGCACAACTGATTATAGAGCTAGGTAACATGTGGAACATGTTGGCGATATGTTTAGAGCTAATGTGGCAAGTGCATCTGCGATGGTGTTATCGTTTCTGGAAACATGTTGCACATCTATATCTTCAAATTGCTTGAGTAAGTGCTTAGCCAAATCACAGTATGGTTGTAAATGTTTCACTTTACATGTATAAACATCTATGACTTGATTTAAAACTAGTTGTGAGTCTCCCCTGACTACTAGTCGTGTGATGTCTAATGCTAGTGCTGCCATGAGACCTCTAAGGAGACCTTCGTATTCTGTTACGTTGTTGGTACAATGAAACTCAAAGCGATAAGCAAAGGGTCGGATCTCCCTGGAGGGATAGGTGATGACGGTGGCAGTACTTCCCCCTCAAGAGGTGGATGCTCCATCAAAGTTCAAAATGGCATCGTAGTCATTGGGTACTATGTCTATTGCACTCACATTTTCATCAGGGAACTCTGGCTCTATCGTTTCCTGGTCATGCATTGGTGATGCAATCATTTGATTTGCTATGGCTTGACCTTTAATTGATGATTGCGTTATGTAGTGTAGGTCGAACTCAGCTATCATGGCTTTCCAGCGGGCTATTCTACTTGACTCATAAACATTTCCCGTGATGGCTCTGAGCACGTTATCCTTGCAGATTATATTGACTTGGTTACGGAAGAGATAATGTCACCATTTCTTCAAGGAGAAGATAAGGGCTAAACATGACCTCTCCACCTTGTTGTACTTCTTCTCATGGGCCACTAATGCATGGCTTAAATAGTAAACAAGGACTTCAGTTCCATCATCTCGTTTCTAGCAGAGCATAGAAGCGATGGATGAATTCGAGGTGGCCAAGTAGATATAGAATGGTTTGTTATTCTGAGGAGGATAAACTATCGATAGTTGAACAAGTGTCGTTTTAATGTTATCAAATGCTTCTTGGCACTATGAAGTCCATTCAAAATGGACATTCTTACATAGAAAATGGTTCATGGGTCTCAACTTGTCCGTTAGTTTTTCTATGAAACGCCTGATGAACTGTAATCTACCTTGTAGACCCCGAAGTTCGGTAAGGTTACTTGGTGGTTTTAAGTTGATAATAGCTTTAACCTTGTCCGGATCTACTTGTATTCCTATTTTTGACACTACAAAATCTAGCATCTTGTCTGTTTTTACCCCGACGATACATTTCTTTGGGTTGAGCCTAAGTTCATATTTGAGGCAACGTTTAAGGACCAAATCTAAGTCTTGGATGTGCTGCTCTGGCATTTTCGATTCAATTGCGATGTCATCCACATAATCATTGAGCGAATGAAGTATGTAATCGCTAAAAATAAATGTGATTGCTCTTTGATATGTGGCACTGGCGTTCTTCAAGCCGAATGGCATCATCGTATAACAAAAGGTACCCCATGGTGTCATGAAGGTCATCCTGAGCCGATGTTTTGGGTTAATGTGTATTTGGTTATATCCTAAAAAGCCATCCATAAAAGATAACAATGCATGTCCAATGGTCGATTCAACAAGTTGATCAATGCTAGGTAGGGGGAAGTCATCTTTTATAGTCACGATGTTGAGGTCCCGAAAGTCAATGTAAAGGCGAATGCTTCCATTCTTCTTTGGGACAATGACCATGTTGAATACCCAGTCAGCGTAGTCAACAGCCCGAATGAAATCGGCCTGATAAAGTTTGGTGATCTCATTGCAGACCGCCAATGCTACTTCAAGCTTAACCTTGCGTGCTTTTTGCTTCACTGATCTTAATTTTGGATCAAGTATGATATTGTGCTGGACGATTCAAGGGTCTAACCCAGGCATGTCAGTGTAAGACCAAGAGACCGCTTTTATGTTGCCTCTAAGCATGTGTTCTATACCTTTGGCAAGTTGAGGTTGCAATAGTGTGCTCAATTTTAAAACCTTAACTTCACCGTCAGGCATAGTTATAGGGGTTTTAGTTAAAGGGTCTTCAGTGATGCTATCAACTTCTATGTCCAGAGATTTTGTCATGCCTTCATAGTTGTCTAATGTTTGTTGCATCGAGGCTACAAATATGTCGTCTGTTGATGGTCCTAAGTCGATAGAATTTATGTTGATTTCTCTTGTGATCTTCCCACATGGTCCATTGATGGTCAATGGTGTGAATAGATGCTTGTAATCCATCGGGCTTGCTCCTGCCAATAAATAGGAAGCAGAGTGAGCTCGGAAGGGCTATTACGCTTTTCTAGTCAATGTAAATCATGTGTACATTTAACAGTGGCTAAGGTATGCGGTGGTAGTTTATTGTCGTACCTGGACGCATGGCAGTTTAAGGCCTTACCGGGCTAAATGTGGCAATTTAAGGCCTCACCAGGCCGAATGTGGTAGTTTAAGGCCTTACCGAGCTGAATGTGGCTCGTTCATGACATCTAGTTGGTTGTATGATTTGTACATGGTTATTGGGTGTGAGACTGTCAGATGAGGAGTTTGCATCAAAATGTTTAGTATGGACAACCAGAATTGCTTCGCAAGAGAATATGGTATGTGGTAGTGTTCATTATATTGTTACTTTTGTTTTGCATTTGCTCATACTTTGTACTTTGGTTAATTTTGAATAAATTGAATAAAATATTCAAGGCGGTGGCGGCAGGGTCAACAAAGCAGTATAAAATACATGGAGTGAGCATGAGCCCGACAGTCAACACAAACAACGTGAACTTGAGCTAAATTGTAGTGTGAACGTGAACCAAACTTCGCAGCGTGAACATGAACCAAATTTCGCAACGTGAACATGCACTTTAGGCGACAGTTTCAGTGTGAACCTCAGACCCATGGCGTCAGCGTCAACCTCGGTCCCACAGTGTCAGGATCAACCTCGGTCCCATAGCGTCAGCGTAGAGGACCAATAACTTTCAGCGTGTAGGGTTCAGCGTACCGTGCAGGACTAAACCCCGACGTGCAGCGTGCAAGACTAAACCCCGACGTACAGGGTTCAATGCAGCATGCAGCGATGGGCAAGGGTAAGGAAGTAGAAGGTCAGGGGAGGAAGGAGCCTAGCTTCATCTTTGCGGAGGAAAGCGAGGCGATGCTCCAGTGTCTGCCCAAACCCATGATCCCCTCATCATCAGGATCGTCATGCCGGTAAACCTCGATCCTCTGCCAACATTTGTATTTCTCTTTAATTTCCGTCTTTTATCATGGCATATAGCACACAGCCTAGCCTGTTTCCGTAGTATAGATGTGGCATGTAGGAATTTTTAGTTAAGCGCTCAGCGTACAAGGCAGGGCTAAAATGCTCAGCGTGTGGGGTTTGTGTACCCATGTTCTAGTGTGCAGCATGCAAGGTTCGCACACTGAGTTTCGCAACGTGTAGCATGCAAGGTCCGCACGCTGAGTTCCGCAGTGTGCAGCATGCAGGGTCCGCACGCTGAGTTTCGCAATGTGTATATGCCAAGCGTGAACCTTGGGAATTTTTTCTAAGTGTCGGCCCCCAGCGTCAAATCTTGTCTTTGCATGGCCTATTAACTTTGGTTCCTAAATGCTTGTAGGGATCCCAAACCTTTCCTCCTGGTGGTGGAGCTTGTTGGAGTTCTGACATGGTTTGGGCCCATTGATCCTGATGAGCCTACCCCTGATATGATTGTTAACCAAAATGGGCTATGGTTCCGAGAAAGGGCCTATGAATTCCTTGCCTTCATTTTAGACAAATTCAAAGTGGTAATATGGTCCCATCTAAGCAAACAATTAGTGCGAAGTGTGCTTGGGACGATGTTACCAGGATCTTCAAATGGCATTATGGCTTTCATGGTGGACATCGACGAGGGACCACTTACGATTGAGGATGGTCCCTCTGAAGGGCCCAGATCTACCCGTCCGTTATCGCGTGTATGGGACTTATTGTCACATGGTCCTCACCATCTCAATAACACCTTATTTTTGGCCGCTTGTGCGCATACATTATTTCAGAATCCTCCAAGCATGGTATACAGGGTGGACAGGTAACGTTGTTTAATTTGTCATTTCTGTTCTGATGTTTAGTATTTGCTCCTATTTTGATTACCATTCTTTTGCAGGTCCCAAGTTGACAAAGATGGAATATGTGTAGGCAACGATAGACTTGCAGTGGCTCACACCACTTTAGAGACTTTTATGGCATGTCCCACCCTCTGTGGAGTTGTGTTAGCTCAGACTAAGAGTGACATCATTCATTTTCATAAGTGGTACTCCAGGGCGTTTGCGCAATGTGCGGCTTGGGGATGGTTGCATGGGGATTGGTCCCAAAGTGGGCTAGTTTTCCCACGTGATTCAGATTTAACATCTAGCACTGATCCATCGTCTGACGGTAAGTCACAGTATTTTTCTGACGCCTTAGTTTGTTTGTTCTTCTATATAATTGGTTAAATTGACTCCTCGGTGTTATCCTGTGTGTACAGTGGATGTCCCACCTGGTGCAGCTACTGTCACAACTGGGCAGACTGAGGGCACTCTGTCCATGAAATTTAGGGAGATTAGTGCTGCATAACGGTGGTTATGCACTAAGGCACCACCGCAGATCATTAGTTGTTTAAGTGACGCGGGCCTTCTAGCGCCATTTTTTGTACTGTCCAAAATCGTCGGTCTTCGACTGGAATGTAACAGAGATCAAGAGATACCTACATGACTATAGAAGACTCTACCTTTGCATGAGGGTGAGCTGGAACTAATGAAGGTAGATTACCTTGGGTGGTCCACACATGGATTAGACAAGGATTTCCCTAAATGTACACCAATATACTGTATGCTGGGTCATATATAAACAGCATAATAAATGTCAAATTAAGCGTGAATGTACATGAATGTAAATAATAATCACACAAGAATGAACAAAAAACTGTAACAAATCTTGGCAAAAGAAATGTGGCAATATTATTACATAATGGAAGTTACAATGCACCAATCTAACGCAGTTGTGGTTCTGACACAAGGCAGACAGAAGGCTCCGGTGGATGCAGTGGAGTGATTATTTGCTGGATTCGGTTGCAAGCATAGCGAGAAGGCTGTATGCTCAGTGTGCAAGATGGAAGTCTAGTGTGTAGGATGCCGTGTTCTTGATTTTCTCTCTAGGTTGCCCAATTTTTTGCCAAGACATCTCCAATTTTTGCCACCCCGATTTGGTCAAAAATCCAGGTTTTTATACGAGTTTGGAGGCTAAACTCGGGTCTGAGGTGGGGAATTAGCCATGGGGTATTGGAAGTTCAAATAAGGTGACACGTGGAGCATTGACCGAGTGCAAAAGGATGAAATTTTACAAGTATACAGTGAATCATACCAGCGTCGTGCACACTGTGCGTACACGCTGGGCGTGTACACTAGGTGTGTGCGCTGGGCATACACGCTGGGCATGTGGGATGTTCCTGTTCAGCGTGTGAACTCAGAAGTGCATGATTTTGAGATCAGAACTTGATTTTCTTGAGCCCATAATGACACCTAACGATTGCCCTGTCTTTGAGAGTTAATGTCTTATACGAAACCTTGCTCTGAAGTGCCTGTTTTGGGTAGTCTTTGAAGTCACATGCTAGTCATGCACGCTGGAGATGCACACTAGGCATGCACGCTGGGGATGCACGCTGAGCGTACATGTCGAGCGTGCACGCTGGGCGTGCACATTGCATACTCGTTGCATACTCAGTGAAAACTGAGTTTTTTGAGTTCAAAATCTACCAGGTTTGACACTAGATGTCGCCGTAGTCTTCTGTGGATCCCAGGGGACCATTTCTTGTTCCATTCGACTCCGTTCGAAGCTATTCGTGATGCCGTCAAGCTTTAGTCATGGCGGGAAGCATCATGATCTTAGCTCGATTCTTGTTGGAGAAGTACTAAGCTTAGAATTTTGTGGTGTTTCACCTGTCCCTTGTAGCATGTATGGGACTCACTGTCAGATGGCCTTCATCACATCAACACTCTATTCCTAGCTACTCGTGTGCATACTTTGTTCCAAAACCCATCTAGAACGGTGTACCGAGTAGGCAAGTAAAGTTGTTCAATTCATCGTTTTGCCTTGTTGCCTAGTATTTGTTTATGTTTTGACTGTCGTCTCTTTGCAGGCTTCAATTCGATAAAGAAGGAGTGTGCATAGACGATGATGGACTCACTTTGGCTCGTACTGCCTTAGAGGCTTTCATGGCAGGCCCCACTCTCCGTGGTGTCGTGTTAGCCCAGACTAAGGGTGATATTGTTCATTTTCACAAATGGTACTCAAGGGCACTTGCACAATGTGAGGCTAGGGGGTGGCTACATGGGGATTGGTCCCGTAATGGGCCAATTTTCTCACGTGATTCTGATTTAGCACCTAGCGTGAATCCATTTTCTGATGGTAAGTCACGGTATTTTCTTACACCTCAGTTTGTTTGTTCTGCTACATCATTGGTTATATTGACTCCATGGTGTTATCTTGTGCGTACAGTGGATGTCCCCCTTGGTGGAGCCACTATCACAACCGGGCGGACTGAGAGCACTTTGTCTATGAAATTCAGGGAAATCAGTGATGCATAGCGATGGTTAAGTACTAAGGCACCACCACATATCATCAATTATTTGAGTGATGCAGGCCTCATGGATTTGTTTACTGCCTTGAGCCCTGATGTTTCTATGATGGAGATAATTGGAATCGTTGATTCTTTAAATGAATCTGTCACCTACTATAGCACTCGCATCAAGGGTGTCAAAGTGGTTTTCCATCTATCGGCAGAGTTCTTCTCAGACCTCTTCAGCGTACCAGTAGATGGTGTTAGAGTGGTTTTGGATAGGGCACAGAAAGAACTCCATGTTGTGCATGAGTTGGAGGACTGGTTGGGTGTTCTTAAAGGCTCTAAGGGATTCCCTATGTAGGGAAAATCAAAAGTGGCAGAAGTTAATGAGTTGTATCCCTTGTTCAGAGCGCGAGTGTTTCCCAAGTCTCTGTCTCAAGTAAAAACTTTTGGGGTAGAACCTATGCGTATCATGCACACTATTCTAAAGACTGGGGTATGTTATAACTGGGCCCAGTTTTTGCTTTCGGGTTTCCACGGGGAGATAGTGAGGTTACGTTCAAACATTGAGGCGCAATCCCATTTCACCTTTGCATTCTTTGCCGGTTACTTGCGCTAGCTGGCTGAATTTTTAGTTGTTCGTGCGGATAACAAGTACATGTTAAGGGATCACAACCAACTATCTCACCCATGGATTCACCACTTATTTGAGGTGGCCAAATCTCAAGATGCTCCCGAGGGGATTGATGAATCAATTTCTGTCACAACGGAGGGGTCATCTAGTCATTCAATTCATACATATAACAGTGTAGGGTTGGAACCAGATAGTATGCCCTATACTGCTAGGAGAGCCGATCGGGTGATCAAGGAAATGATCAAGAAAGCAAAATCGAAAGTTCATAAGTGTGAACGTCCTAGAGAGGTTGCTTTAACTGTAGATGAACCAAGGGTGAAACGTATACGGTTTAAGATGCCTGTACGGGGTAAGCTTGATTCACTAATTTGTCCTTGTTTTATTGTCATCATCATTATTTTTACTTTATTTTTTGGCTGTTTATACAAAATTGATGTTAAACCTATGAATGTCATTAGAGTTTACTTCTGAAGTAAGAAGAGAGAGGTTAGCACCGATCATTGAGGAGGAAGAGGTCTCAACGAACTTAAATGAGGACAAAACGGGCAGAGACAAGACAGGAGGAATGAAAGATCGGGAGGGAGATACCACAGAAAAGGGTAACATCGATGATCAAAATAAAGTCGATGAGATGTTTGATGGTTTCCTCGGAGGGAGGCTAGACCTTGGCAATCCTCCAAATCGGGAGGAAGACAGAGATTTCGGTATATTCACCATATTATGTTTATTTGCCTTTTGAATTGTGCTTTTCATTATTTGAAGTTTTAATTTTATGTTTTTTACTGCTACTAGGCAAAAATGTTGAGACTAGGACGGTTCCTAACGTTCGTTTAGAAGTCCCTATGATGAAGGCTCCCATAGGAATGACCACCGAAGTTAACCCGTCTCCTACGCATGAACCATTTACTTGGATCGAAATGCCAAGTAAAATGGATTTTATAACTGATATCGTTGATGAGGTAGTTGATTGTATCCAGCAAGCTGGTCCTGAAATAGGTACATATATCTTAAGCGTTTCGAATCCTTCGGTCCTTCGCATCTGTTGCTACTATCCAATGTCTAATGTATGTTCTCCTCATATGAGCAGGGACTAAACTGAAATGGGATTCATTTGAGGCCACTTGTATTGATAGTTTGCCTGCACTGCCTCCAGAGATTGAGCAAGTACCCCAACAGATCTATGATGAAGTGTCAAAATGCGTTGTGTAGAACGCCAAGTCTCTTTGGACCTGTAGGCGCTCCATCAAGAGGCTATGGTTGCAGATTTAGGCAAGAGAAAAAGAGATTTCCAAGCTATTAGCAGAACAGGATGATCTCAAATCGCGCTATGAGTTCGCCTCGACAAGGTTAACAGGTGATCATTCTTGGTGAACTTCCGAGATTACTTATAACAGATATTGGAATTTATTGAATCACCAAGTATCAATGAATCGGGAGCTAGCAGAGTGTAAGGCACAAATAGATTTACTAAACCTCAAATGTCAGGATTGGAAGGCTTTCACTTCTAAGGTGCGGAAATGGGGTCAAGATGAAAAGACCCATAAGTATCATTATAAAAAATTGTTAAAGGAGGTATCTATAGAGAAGCATCAGCTGGAGATGTTTGTTGAGGGTTTAGGCCTGTGCTCTTCATTTGATGCGTTTGCTAAGCATACTGTGGTGGAGATGGAATCGCCCAAGAGGGTAATCACCACAGCTTCTGGGAAGGTTTCTATGGGCAAGTTTCCTCTGAAACGTCCCACTTGGTCCACGGTGGACAAAGGGAAGGCTTTGACCAACGTTGATCTGGGCCTTGATGGGACTGACTGGGCAAGTGTCTCTGAAGAAGAAATCCTTCGTCGGTTGGAATTCGGTCTAGGAGGATCTTCTTCGATAAGTCTTTTAAACCTGTGAATTTTGTTTATTAAATAACTTTTGGAATTCTTCTCTTTTCTTTTTGTGTTAATTGTTTTCTTTTACCTTTTCATAGGGTCAGGGCGATGACGATGGTCAAGAAGGTGGCCCCAGTGGAGCGGGGATCCATGGTGCT
>MNCI01023375.1:0-29943 GCA_015680685.1 Gnetum montanum | reverse complement strand
TTGCATACCATCACATCATCTTATACCCTGTGAGTACTTTATTGTGAAATCTATCCATTCCTTTGTAATCATTTTATCAAATGTTCCTCAAAACCAAGTCCTTTTAGGTGTCACCTAACAAACCAGGTCCAACATTAAACTTTTATGGCAACTTCCTTGAAAAAATTTCTAACTCTAAAAGCACACTAAGCAAAGAATTCAACATTTATTAAAGGCAATGAGTAAGGTATGAAATCATTGAAATTTTTTCAATAACCTTACTTACAGTTGATCTTTGTGTGATTATAGATGGCCCCTAAAAGAAGACAAGGAGGAGCTTCTCAAGGTGCAACCGAATGACCAAGAGGAGGCAGAGGCCAAGGACTTCATGCAGAACATGTAGAGAAGGAGGAACAATCACTCAGCAGCCATCAGGGAACTCCTATTGCTACATAATCTATCCAAGCAAAAGGTGGAGAGGTTAGATCCCAAGCCTATGAAGAGGAATGACGGTTGTTTGTGGCTTGGTATGTCAAGGCAAATAAAATGTTTCTGCAACTACCCTGCCCATGGGAGGTGCTGACTCCATCAAACATCAAAACATTAGCATGGATGGCATAGGATCCCTAAACTAAAGAGGAGAAATTCCAGGCCATACTTCAATGCCAACAAGCCCCAAGACCTAGAGCACAAGACAAGGGAAAGGCACCTATGAAGGAGCCATCGCCACTTGAGGACAAGTTTTCATTCAGTCATGGGGGTATGATGAGTTATCATTTTAGTTCATCACGATATCACATATGTGATGTTGCATATGCGATATTGTGTATGCAATATTGCAACCTATCTCCTCATCTATAAATAAGAGGTAGACAGATCTCATAGCCATTAGTTGTTAGAGTTGTTAAGTTTAAGTTTCTTTTTACATTAGTTTTTCTCTCAACCCTTCTCTCCTAGTGTATGCCTGTAGTGTGGTGATTGTAATTGTATGGCATCCTTATTTGAGTGTGATGTACTTAGACATGCACATTACCAACAATAAAGATCGAGGGGACTTGTTGATTCTCTTTGGTGACATCTATGAGAGTTATTACACAACATGGTTGTACTAAGATCCTTGTAGATCTAACGCAAAATGGAAGTAAGAGTAGTCAAAAGGCACTTAAAAATCCAATGTTGTTCTAGGGGGTCCCACTAGAAAGACATGCATCCATGCCTAAAGGTTGATGGCTTCTCTAGATTCAGCAATCGAAAAAAAAAGAATGAAGGAAAAAGAAAAAAATAAAGGAAGTGCCACAAAGAAAAAATCACTCCTCCCTTGAACAAAATGCCAAGTGATTGTATGCCTTGTTGTTCCGGTACTCTCATAGTCACTCATCATGAGATGAAACAATGCAGTGTCACTAATTAGAGGAATGGACTTGGTCCTGATCTTGGAACAACAAGTTAATGACACATTAATCATCCTTTACACATAGGATTCACTATGCCCTAGGTCAATCACCTCATGTCCCAATCTCTACAATCCCTTCTATACTCCGTCTCATCTTGCTATTCATGTAATTGTAGCTTGTGTCTCGTATAACATAGAATTATTACCTCATTCCAGTGGTATCTACATGTGCATGCTTTATGAAACTGGTATGGATTACATTTAACCCTTCTAGTGCCTACGGACATTTTAAGGTGTGGTTATGCAAGGGCATTATAGGTTGGAACCTGCTTTGGGGAGGACCCACTTGCGTGACTTTTACAATTTGTACTTGTTGCATACCATCACATCATCTTATACCCTGTGAGTACTTTATTGTCAAAACTATTATTTCCTTTCTAATCATTTTATCAAATTTTCCTCAAAACCATGTCCTTTTAGATGTCACCTAACAAACCAGGTCCAACATTAAACTTTTATGGCAACTTCCTTGAAAAAATTTCTAACTCTAAAATCACACTAAGCAAAGAATTCAACATTTATTAAAGGCAATGATTAAGGTATGAATTCATTGAACTTTCTTCAATAACCTTACTAACAGTTGATCTTTGTGTGATTATAGATGGCCCCTAAAAGAAGACAAGGAGGACCTTCTCAAGGTGAAACCGAATGATCAAGAGGAGGTAGAGGCCAAGGACTTCATGCAGAACATGTAGAGAAGGAGGAAAAATCACTTAGCATCCATCAGGGAACTCCTATTACTACATAATCTATCCAAGCAAAAGGTGGAGAGGTTATAGCCCAAACCTATGAAGAGGAATGACGGTTGTTTGTGTCTTGGTATGTCAAGGCAAATAAAATGTTTCTACAACTACCCTGCCCATGGGAGGTGTCGACTCCATCAAACATCAAAACATTAGCATGGATGGCACAGGATCCCTGAACTGAAGAGGAGAAACTCCAGGCCATACTTCAATGCCAACAAGCCCCAAGACCTAGAGCACAAGACAATGGAAAGGCACCTATGAAGGAGCCATCGCCACCAAGAACTACATGAATTCCATCAATATTTGTAGCTATATGATTTTCTCTCGCATTCTTTGTGTTGCGTCTCAATTTTTTTCTAATTCCACACTACGGCATGAACCCATTCTCACCATTCAATAATTCCATACCCATCCACTATGTAATTAATGGAGCTTGTTCTCACTGTAACTCGAGGACAAGTTTTCATTCAGTCATGGGGGTATGATGAGTTATCATTTTAGTTCATCACGATATCACGTATGTGATGTCGCATATGCGATATTGCGTACGCAATATCACAACCTATCTCCTCATCTATAAATAAGAGGTAGACAGATCTGATAGGCATTAGTTGTTAGAGTTGTTAAGTTTAAGTTTCTTTTTACATTAGTTTTTCTCTCAACCCTTCTCTCCTAGTGTATGCCTATAGTGTGGTGATTGTAATGGTATGACATTCTTATTCGAGTGTGATGTACTTAGACACGTACATGACCAACAATAAAGATCGAGATTACTTCATCATTGCAGCATTCACTTAGTTTAATTAATTATTTATTTAATTGTTATTTACTTCTTTCTTAGTTAATACCTCTTACCCTTATCTCCTAGTAACACGGAATGAGTACAAATTAATTATGAGCATTCAAGTGTGACTACTTGGTAACCTAGTAGCATATGTTGGCCATGCAGTTGGTAATCCTAGTGGTAATCATGCACAAGGTCCAAGATGTGTACAGATGATTAAGGAACGGATGCTCATCACACTTAGGCTAGCTTAGATTCTCTCTCACCCTATCTCTCCTAACTTAGTTCATATTATTTTCCATTATCTTCAAGAGTGGCATTAGTATAGGAACACATCATACACCTCACTCTGGACTAAACCATACATGAAAAAGTTAACACTACTCTAGATGGGAAGATAGCGAACTGTGACCTAAGAATGACTGTCTAGATAGCACAACTAGTCCATCTACGGAGTTCGACCATATCATGCGTGAAAGGCTCATATTCGTATGGTTGAGTGTAGGGGCACCTCATCACTCAAAAATATTAATGGTAGAGGGTTATGAGCCTAATGAGAGTGACCTACAACTAGTTGAAACATAGATTATGATTCCATGTGTAAGGTCATCGACCTATGGTATTCAATTAAATAGTTTTAAGAAGAAGCATTAATAGGATTATTTTCTAAAGATATAGTATGCTAGACATAATATCCCTAAGAATTTAGTTGTTGATACAAATACTATTGCCTTAGCAATGGCATTCCCCATTACTATGGTTATTTCCATTACTAGTGGTATTGCTCCTATGGTTGAGAATAAGCCCTAAAAGGTTAATGCATCTATTGATAGGATTTCCTATAAATTTCTTGTAGATAAGATAATCTTTTGTGCATTTTCTTTTTAACAAATTTTAGATTAAGTGCATATGTCCCGGACTCTTGTAAATGGACCATAACAAGTGATGATCCGCGATATCGTGTTGGCCCCTATGATATCGCGTACATGATATCGTAGCCCACTGCTAGGTCTATAAATAAGAGGTTTCTTTCCCTTGTTCAATCATTTAGAGTTATTCCCTTAGCCAAACTATAGCAGTTTTACCATTCTAGAGTTAGAATAATTTCCATGTGTCCATAGTATAAATCTTAAAGTGAATGGACCTTTATTCAAGCAAATGGTACCTGAGCACACATTTGTGTATGGCAATAAAGATGAACTTTCTGATAAACCTTGCAGCATATGGAATAAGGTAAATAGGATTTAATTATTGTTAAATGTTTAAATGCTTTCCTAGATAATTAATCTCTCTCAACCCTTGACTCTCCTAGTTAAGTGCATTCAGTACGACTGCTTTGAGCACATGTATAACAGTTGGTAACCTAGTAACGAGTAGTGTTTCATAATCCCAACAGCATTGCACTGGTTCAAGGTGTGTGCAACAAGTGGAAATAGATACTGGTGCTAGGATAGTTAGAACTTAGTTAATGAAAGTTAGCCATTTAGTCTCTTCACCTTTCCCCTATTAGCATAGGCATTAAAAAGATAAAAAGATACAAAAATCATACACCTCAGGCTTATTTAACTATACAACCGCGATAATACAAGTAAGTTTGGGAAGACAACGATTGATTAACCTTAAGTGTTCCATTAGGGCACGTAAGCACTTAGTCCTTGAAGCTTGACTAGATCGTGCATGAGATGCTCATATTCGTATGGTTGAGTGTAGGGGTACCTCGCCACTCATCATTGGCGTCATTGCCGGGAACTTAGTTGTTTATGCACTACGTAGAACATAGGAGATCATCCATATCATTGGGTTCTAGAACGAACCATTAGGGTTAATCAAAAGAAAAATAAGACAACAATAAATAGCACACCGAACAAGACAAAAATGTCTTCTTCTTCGCACAAAAGCACTTCACTGCCTAGGACTCACACAAAAGAAAGTCAGTGGCACAACACACATAATCAAAATATGTCAATTCCTCAACAATTCCGTGTGGTATATATTCATTACGATGAATAACTATGTTGGAGAGACTTGGAGGGTAACATAGTATTGCGTCCAGACAGAGCAACTCCCAACATGCTCCTTCGTGCCCTTGCATGAATAGGCATGTTATAGTTGTATGTAGATTACGTTGCATGTGGTTATGACATAAGGGACTACCATCCCATAGAAGTGCAACGTCAACAAGACTTATGACAGGAGAGTTACCATACATCGTTGAAGGGCAAAGGACCCCATAATGCTCCACCTGTCTTAAGAAAAATTGAGCGTGTTGAACCTATTTCAATAAGTTCTCCACAAAATGATGTTCCCCCTCCTAACGATGGTGAGGAGGTGGTGTATCATAACTTTCACTCCATGATTCACAACCCTAGTTCTGATCCCCATGAACACCAAGTGTTCAACGAGGGAACACAAACACATGACAAGAATGGGCATTCTGATCATTATCACGATTGGGGCTGGGACCATCGAAGAAAAGGTAGGAAATATCATCATAGTAATAGTTCTCCTTCTTCTTCATCTTCATCATCACATTCACCCTCTCCTTATATATCAGGACACCGTCATAAGGAACCTAACTATGAGAATAAGGGTAAACAAAATGAGAGACCTCGACGAGAGTGTCGAGAATGAGAATGAGGGCATTCTAGAGAATCACGGCATGGAAGAATGGAAAGTAGGGAATCACGTGGACATCATAGACGTTATGAGAGAAATGACCATGAAGAACCCCTACTTGCAACCCAAAGCATGTTAGACATCACAGAGGCTGTTAGAATACCCACAAGGCACCAAAAAGATAGCAGGATCAAGATAATAGACATGAATAATATCCCACGATTTGAGGGGGGATACAACGCTGATCCTTAAAACCACTTACAAGCATTTCACAATGCATGTGCCTTGCAAAACATTGAGAACAAATGGCAAAAGCTAAAGTTGTTCCGAAGGACACTGGTAAAAGAAGCAAAAAGCTGGTACCGGTCCTTAGAACCAGAATCCATTCAAAGGTGGAGTACGATGCTAGAAATGTTTAACAATAAGTATCAAACATAATCCCAGGTGTCCAAACTATGAAAATAAATCCAAGGATCGAAGAGAAGAACTCATGAACCCTTGGATGTTGCCATAGGCTGATACTATGCACTGTTACATTATTACCCAGGCCATTGCTACTCGTAGCAGCATCAACTACGCCATCTCGTAGATAGACTTAGGCATGAAACTAGGAGAACCTTTGGAATGTATGTCCAAGGGAGATTATTAGATCTTAGGTTCCATCAGATTCATAGATTTCTAGAGAAAGTAGGTAAGGAAGAAGGAGAGCTACATAAGAGAGATAGTGCTGAAGAGTACAACCGTGATCCTTCCCTTTGAAAAAGGGGAGTGAGATTTTGTGAGGTGGAGGAAGAGTCACCACTCAAGAATATGATGAATAGGAAAACCTTTCCACTCCAAAAATTAACAACAGAAGTGTTGGAAAAGGTAGACCAAATGTGAGACTCCTTAGATAGTATATTTGAAACTATCCTCAAAATCGTAGAGGAGTCTAGGGAGCAAAGTAGTGACTATGAAAAAAAGAAAAGGAGGGATCTAGACCATGCATGTAACCAAGGTAAGGGTAAAATGGATATCACTAAAGAGGTTGTGAATTTTGATATGGACAATGGTGGTAGATGTAAGATATGCCAATATGACCATCCTAAGGGATGTTGCCCAGTAATCTCACACATACAAGAGTCCGAGGTGTATGCACTTAACCCATGACTTAACAAATAGCAAGCACCCCAAAGGTTACCTTATTCCCAAGGTAACCCAAGGTAGTTCCACCAGCCCTTAACATATTATCTAAGTGGAACTCCACCACAACCTATTGAGCAAGACTAGCAATGGCAATACCCACAGTCATGGGGGATGCCACCACTGAGGCAACAATATCCTTACTGGCAACTGAATCCATATGGCTATTACGTGTAGTAGCCAATCTCTCCAAGTGACTCTATCAGTCATGTGACCCCACAACATCACTACCAAGCTTGGGAGTATTATAGGACTCCTTCTCCTGGGAGAGACACACCACATACATACCATCCTTTGAATCCATCCACAACTCTTACACCGATAGCTCTACTACCACCCACTCCAGCGATGCAAGGGAAACTCCCCACTCAACCAAAACAACGTAATGCTACGAGAGCTGTGAACCTTCAACCCACTACTAGTTCTGACAACCGTACAAAGAGAAGACCTTTCTTTAGAACCAATAGTCCAAACAAGCTCTGAAAACCATAAGCGGTTGAGCCTATAAATGTCTCTCCGTCAAATAAGGCTTCAGAGCTCCCTTCAAACCAAAAATAGAGCTCAACACACATGGTTATGTTAACACATACCATCACTGACTAGATCGAGGGCCACCTTCCCAAGAAATTATCTGATCTTGGAAGTCCTTTAATCTATCTCCAAGTCACTGGGAATGAACCTTGTAAACCTCTTCTAGACTCAAGTTCTAGAGTCAACTTGATATCGCAAGAAATGTATAAAGCCTAGAACCTGCCTCAACTAAAGAAGAGAAATATTCACTTAGAGCTGGTTGACCAGTCCATCACTGTTCCCTTGGGACCTGTGGAGGACATCATTACCACTTGTGTAGGTGGTCATATCGAGCTGATTTCCTAGTGATACAAGTAAACAATGACAAAGGGGACTTCCCAATAATAATGGTGAGGGCATGGCTAAGTAACATAAACGCATGCCTAGGAATCTACAATCTTTCCCTAGAAATATCTAAGGAAAATACTTTTGAGAAGATCGAGAACAAGAAAGTTCCATGCATCACATATAGTGATACAGAGGGTGATGGCGTACAAGAATGTTCAGCATTTCCTGCATGCAACCGGTGTGCCCAAGAAATTAATATACAAAAATGTTTGTATGTAGCAATCGCACAACAAGTAGACACCCAATGGTTGATAGCTAATCAAGAGAGCAACTCACCAACATGCATGGAACTAACTAGGGGACCAATTTGCACCCACGTAGAAAGCATAGATGCATTGGAGCAAGAGCGTCGCCAACTTCCAACCCNGTTTGTCACCTAATAAGTGCTCTTGATGATGGTATGAATTGTATTCCATTGATTGCTAATGTTTGGTTTTTACCTTTGAGTTATGATGTTGATACTAAGGTATGGTTCTTTTGATATAACAGGCAATGAGTCCACATCATCCATGCATCCACAAATTTCTATGATCTCTCTTGACTTGGAACTGTACAATCCCTTTCCTTAAATAATAAGAAGTATCAACGAATCGGTGACTAAGAAGTTCTTAAACTAAGGAAGGACTCAAGGATTGAAAAGGGTGTAACTTCAAGGGAATTTGATGCACTTGTTCTGGCCATTCTCTTGGGTGCTTGGATGTTTTCTTCTTGAGTTTTCCTTACCATTCCGACGTTGCTCCATTATCAGGAAGTTGAGCTAATAAAAATAATAAGTCGTTGCATGGTGTGGTTCTCACACAAAAGAAACTATGAGAATTCAAAGCACACCCCTTAGATGAAATAATCATTTGGACTACAAGCACTAGTTATGGAACTTAATAAACATGTTCCCTCTAACTAAGGCCCCCTCTTACTTCCTTCTTTCTCCTTTCTTGTTTCGTCGGAATGGTGGTGGCTTTTTGGCAGAAGCATTATTATTACTTCAAGTGGATGGATTAGCCAAATGTATTAATGCGAAGACACTAAATTTGGATTTATTGAGGCTTGATTTGGAATGAGATCTACTAATTCACATTAACCATTAATGCACAAGGGGCTATACACCACCTTGTTCTTGAGACTCCATTCCATTCTCTTCTTTCCATCCTTCTTTCTCTATTTTTTCACCTCATTGTCGGTTTTATCAATAGTCCATATTTTGGTTGATGCATTCTTTTCTTTTTGGTAAACTCTTGTGGTTAAGACTTTAACTCTTATTTCTATTGCCATTTTTAGAGCCTACAAACTCTTTGAATGCAGGATTGTTAGGGCATTAAGGGCATGAGCCTGCTTTGGAGAGGACCCACTGGCATTCCTATTTGGGACATCAGTTAATTTCTTTCCTTTAAAATTTTTTGCAATTAACATTTATTTTGTCCATTTCCGTCCCTAACATCCATTTTAGTAGTGTTACATTGTTTCTTTTTCTTCATCTTTCTTATTCTTTCTCTTTTTCCATTCTATCGCTACTAGAGGTTTGCTCTCAGTCATGGGGATCCTGGTCCAATTTTTTCAATTTTCTCTTAACCCCTACACCTTTGCTAGTCACCAGTATTATACCTCCAAATCTGCATTAGCCATATCACAACTTAGCCAATGGACCTTACACTGAGATAAGGTATCAATTGCATTGTGATTCATTTACCCTTGCTAATATAAGACTATGTTGTGTGTGCAGATGACAATCATACACCAATCAATTGGATCTGGAGGAAACACGTGGAATGGACTAGTGCTGAAGCAGTTATGCAAGGAACAAGATTGATGATGTGCTTATGGATGAACAATGAAAAGTGAAATCTTGGCATTGGCAGTAACAAACTTCTTCTTTTTTCTCTCTCTTCTCTCTTCTCTCTTAGCTGCCAAATAAGGCTAGATTTCAAATGTGTTTAGTGTTCACTCTTGTCATCATAAACACTAATTTTGTCATGTATTGTAATGATGATCCATTCACATGTCACCCCATTCACCATTAGTATCATTCAAGTCAATAATCCCATACCTTTCCAATATTTTGTAAGGAACTCAAGGATGAGTTTTCATTCAGTCATGGGGGTATGATGAGCCATGATATCGTGTATCCGATATCGTGTCATCCCTTGTGATATCGCATACATGATATCGCAGCCCACCACTAGGTCTATAAATAAGAGATGGGTTTCCCTTGTTCACTCATCTAGAGTTAGTCCCTTAGCCAAACTATAGTAGTTTTACCATTCTAGAGTTAGAATAATTTCCATGTGCCCACAGTAGGAGTCTCAAAGTGAATGGATCTTTATTCGAGAAAATTGTACCTAAGCACACATTTATGTATGGAAATAAAGATGAACTTTTTGATAAACCTTGTAGCATATTGAATAAGCTAAATAGGATTTAATTATTGTTAAATGTTTAAATTATTTCCTAGATAATTAATCTCTCTAAACCCTTGACTCTCCTAGTTAAGTGCATTCAGTACGACCACTTCAAGCATGTGTGTAATGCTTGGTAACCCAGTAACAAGTAGTGTTTGGTAATACCAGCAGCGTTGCACTAGTTTAGGGTGCATGTGGCAAGTGGGAACGGATACTGGTGCTAGGATAATTAGAACTTAGTTAATGAATAGTTAATGAAAGCTAGTCATTTATTCTCTTCACCTTTCCCCTATTAGCATCGGTGGTAAAATGATAAAAAGATATAAAAATCATACACCTCAGGCTTACTTAACCATACAACTGTGAAAATACAAGTCTGGGAAGATAGCAATTGATTAACCTTAAGTGTTCCATTAGGACACGTAACCACTTAGTCCTTGGAGTTCGACTACATCACGTGTGAGACGCTCGTATTCGTATGGTTGAGTGTAGGGGTACCTTGCCACTCATCAACAAGACAACATCTCTTAGCATGTTTACATTACCACACATTGCATCTATTCTCATCTTCAAAACTTGAGTCTAGAAACTCTTCCACAACAAAAGTATTTTTCTTATTCTTATAATTTTCTTGTCCATTATCCTTCTTATTTTTCTTGTCCTTATTCTTGGTAAATGTATCCTTAGTTTTCTATTATAAAATTTTCATCCATAGAGTTTCACATTTTCTCTACCTTAACTATAATATCATTTGCTAATTTCTAGATGGGTAGATATTTCCACTAAATCACATCTTTTATAGTTTCCTCTTCCTATATTACATATTCTCACATCTCTTTTTCTAAAATGAAAATCTCTGTTGTACTCTTTAGTTGACTCTCTCTTATGTACCACTTCTTCTTCTTTTGCTACTTGATTTTGTAACCATTAGATTTGACAGGCTATCATTTTAAATAATCTTCCTTGGATATACATATTAAGGATCTCTCTTATTTTATTCATCAACCCATCAATGATATGTCATAGTGTTTCTCTTTAAGCAAATCTATGACTTGGGCATCAATGTAATAGTGAATAATATTTGTCCACTATTGCATCAAGGGATTCATGTATCCCTTGCTTTCATCTTTGGATTTATTTTTTTATATTTGATTCTCTTGAATATGTTTGATACTTATCATTGAAGAGCTCTAGCATAGTACTCTATCTTCTAATAGATTCTAGTTTTAAGGATATGTACAAACTTTCTACTTTCTTTATGACTGTTCTAGGAAACAACTTTAATTTTTATCAATAATTTTTTATGTTTTTTAGGACACATGCATCATGGAATGCTTGAAGATGATGTTATGGATCTACATTGGATCCCCCTTCAAAATTTAGAATATTATTTATATCAAGTTTCTTGATGCGACTATTTCTTATGTGTCTAGTCAATATGTACAGTACTTTTCTGATGTTGATCATACTTCAAGTGGCTAATAGGGATTCTTCATAGCCTTTGGGTTTGTAGTCTTTGTTGTTGTTGTAGTGATCACTTTGATGTTTGTAACGTTTCATTCTCTCATGCCTTGGTTTCCTTTCTCTGTCTTCTTTATCATCTTCTTCATCATTAGAAAAATTTCTTCTGTTAGTGTGCCTATTATTATTTCTTCTTCTCTCCCTATCATGATCCCTTGGTCTACATCCTTTCTTATCAAAGTCTATTAATGAGTATAATGAAGAGGATGAAGAAGTTGGAAAATTTTATTAATTAGTTCTCCTCTTATGAATTCTTATTTCATCTCTTTTGGATCTATTGGAGATCTTAGATCTTGAATTCCTTCTACGTCTGGAGTCTATCTCATCTCTTATAAGAGTCTTTACAAGAGCTGAATATAATTTTAATTTCATAAGATCTTCACTATATGAAAGAGGTGAATGAGAGTTGGATCTATGAGGATGATGAGACTCTCAACTTTGGGTGACATCTCTTCCTTTTTCATAAGGATGATTTTCTGTGGTGCACTTTTTCCTTTCTCTTATTCATATCTTACTACCATGATATCATCCCTTCCTACTTGATCCTTTGTTGGTTTGTATGGCCTGGTCATGTTTTTGTTAACTTAATACCTTTATTGTACATTACCAAGATTTGATCTTAGTAGAGTAGAGTGGAGAACAGATGATGTTATACAATTAAGTAGAAAGATAATGTTACATTGCAAGTCTCTCCATCAAAACTATACATCCTGGTAGAAAATAAAAGTAAAATCAACATAATAAGGATTAGTGTGAGCATATGATATCCTAATTTGCATCACTCCACTCCAGTTTTCTTCATTATGATTTCTATCATTACTTTCATGAAGGTTAATAGTAGGTAAAGATTTCACTTTATATGTAGAAGCCATTTTTAATCAATTAACACTCAAGTGTTTTTTTTTTCATAAATTATTGTAAGTATGTGAAAGATAAGCTTGACATGACTTGCTATAATGAACTTTGTTAAAATAAAATAAATAAAAAACATCATTACATCCTCAACAATGACACCAATGATTGAGTGATAGAGAATCCCAACACTAAATTATATAAGTCACAAGTGCTCATGCATGACTAGATAGTAATTTGTGGATGGACCATATAAATATACTTGTGAGCTAATGATAAGTTCACAACTATTGTCTTTTCACTTAGAGTTAATGAAGTGAAAAATGCATGGTTTAACTCTAGGTGAGGTATATGAGTAGATGATGTTGGTTGGCTCTAAGTATGCTAAGGGTAAAACATAGTAAAAATGATTATAAATTCTATTACTAAAGACAATGAAAAAATAAATTAATTCTAGCCTATTAGCAATAAATATCTAGTCTTGGCTTACCATACACATCCTGGGCTAATATAATTATTACTAAGATTACCAAGTAACTATACCAATGAGTAAAGTAAGTAAATTCACTATTGGGTTAACAAACAACTACACTTTACATTTAAAATCAATTGTAGTTATTCCATCCATACTAACAAATAGTGGAACATTAAATGACTTAGGAAATGTAAATGACATAGAAATATAAATCTATTCTATGTACAATGCTACAATGATAAAGAACAATGTTTTGATCTTTATTCTTGGTTACGAATTGTGTTTAGAAATAATCCACTCAAATAAAGATGTTGTACAATTGTAATTTACCATACTACAAACATTTACAACTAACT
This sequence comes from Gnetum montanum, assembly GCA_015680685.1. Taxonomy (NCBI): domain Eukaryota; kingdom Viridiplantae; phylum Streptophyta; class Gnetopsida; order Gnetales; family Gnetaceae; genus Gnetum; species Gnetum montanum. Next base: position 16,668 of record MNCI01023375.1, on the reverse strand, counting down.
TTATGTCCAAGAAAACAAAATGCAATAATTCCACTAAGAGTTGATGAAAATATGATACTTGACACAACAGGCTTGTATTTATGGGCATAACCATGACCCACTACATCATATCTATAACATTGTATATTTAGCTATGATATCACATCTATGATATCATAGATGTGATATTATAGTTTTTTATATAAAATGTTTTATTAATAGCATTGGAATAATCCTAAAAATATAGTTAAAAACATCATTATATGGGGGGGTGTCGGACCCTGAAAAGAAGTTCTATTGATATTAAAAGTGTATCAATTACATTAACGTGAATAAGTCATAGGTTTGGTGGGAAGGGAAAGCTGGGAGCACTGTGAATGAGACTTGGGAAAAACTTATAAATAAACGAGTATTAAAGGAGGAAACTCAAATTGGGGCACTATCGAACATCCACACATACTGACTCATTACTGGATAGAATGACATAGAATTAGATGAGGCAAACAACTCTCAATTAGTGATAGAGAGAGTTCCAATGATGACTCCACTTAATAGAGAGGGGAAGCTTCCCTATAGAGATTACTGATGCTGAGTGTTACTGGACCGCACAGGTCTTTCCCATGGCTGCAAGATATGAACTGATGAGTATCCAGATTGAACTTAGATGCTTGATATGTGAGTTGGAAATGAATGAGGTGAACGATTTGCAAATTCTTCGACCTGGTGATCAAACATATATTAGAATAATCTATCCTTTGAAATATAACATTGCATCTTTGCTTCCAAATATAATATAAAATAATAGGCCAAATAACATTCCACAAAAAATTGAGATTAGCAGAAGTAATGTTCAAAAAGCTGAATAGCACATCCTCTTGAGAGAGCTTGTATGATGGAAAAACTATGGAAGCCCACTCCCACACATGTTGAGCAAAGGGACAATGCCAAAACACATGGACAAAGTCATCTTGTCCATCACAAAGAGGGAAATTGGGATTGGGAATCCCTAGATATTTTAAATGTTTACCAATAGGTAGACTGTGGTGGAAGAGACACCAAAGGAACTCGTTAATTTTAGGGAGAGTTGGAAGTTTCCAAATGTGTTGGAAGAGAGAAATCCAAAATGTTACTGACTCTTGTTTGTGCCAATACTTATTGCAGCATTGAATAACCTTAGATGGGTTGTGCATGAGATGAAAGGGGATAGATGGATGGTTTGGCAAGAGTTTAACCCCATTAAGCCATTGAAGACCATGAAAAGGGCTTTGTATTGCAACATCTAGTTGCCAATGACCATGGAGAAAGGAGTAAATCTAGACTAGGCAATGGTTCATTGCCGTCGACTCCCCATATAAATTGTTGAACTCACCCCCCAAAATCCAACGACTAGCCAACCTAAGACAATTCAAGGAGATGACACCCTTCCGATAGCACAAGGTAGCTACCTTAGCCTTTGTGATAGCAAGGGGAGCGGGCGATAGAGGTAACCACCACAGACACAAATGAGAGAGAATAGTAGGATTGATATTCACATTAGTTCAGTCTATGTAACTATGTAGAATTTTCCAGGCCCTCCAGATGCTTTTGAAAACATGAGATCCAGGAAGAATGATAGTGAGGGGGGGAAGATCCAATTGACAAAATGGATGCCTTTCCATAAGGGCTTGTTTTTAGGAAATTCTTGATGAAGCCTTAATTGGAGGAGGGTCCCAATAATATCTGAGGCATCTAAATGTTGTACCAACCACTTAGCAACCAGGGTAATTCCCTGCTTATAGGAATTCAAAAGACCTAAGCCACCCTTATTCTTGTGGAGAGTAACAATATTTCAAGAAACTCTACGAAATCCTTTCTGAGAATCTTTGGAGGACCACATAAAGTCACGAAATAACCGTTCAAGATTCTGGTAGGCAGCTTGGGAGGGGGCCCAACACGAAGAGTAGTACACATGGATTGATGCACATATGGACTTACATACAAGGTATTTGTAACGACAGAAAATGTCGGTAGCTGGAAATACCAAACAAAATCCGTGTACACAGTCTTAACGATGGATCCGTGCGAGGGATGTGCTAGAGAAAATGAATCCACAGTGCCCTGAATGGTCTTGTCGATCAGACAGGAACTTACTCAATCAGTAAATCGACGAATATTATAAATATTCCGTGGAACGATTTGATTCGATGAATCACAAAGGGAGTGGAAAACGATGTAGATAAATTTCAATAACGACAACGTTAACATGACAAGGAGGATCAAATTTAAGAAAAAATGCTCAATTCCAAGATCTGTGCTTTGACCCGAAAACTAAATATTTTGTATACAAAGTTTCAATGGAAATCTCCACTTATCTTGTGTGAAGCATACACAAAATAACAAGAAAACTGTTCAACAAAGAGTACAGAATGAAGCTCAGTCTACCTCGTAAGTCAAAGATGAGATGCAAGGAAGGTCAAACCTGGATGTCTATCGATCAAGTGTTTCTGATCAATAGATCTTGCCAACCACACTAGACGATCTCTCGATCTCTAATCTATTCACTCTGCCTTTGGTGGTCTCTGCTCAAAGCTGCCAATGATCACCAATGGGGAGAACTATATTTTCTTCAAAAGGGTGATCGCTCCTGCTGCCAATGCTTAAAGATGTCTCTTGTCTCTGCTCAAAGATGATAACTGCCAAAATTCGAAGATGCCAACCCTTGTTCCTTTGCCAACTAGAGTATTTATAAGTTCAACAACATGTGTAGAAGGCACGGCCCCGATGACACGTGTCTCGAACCCTCAAAATACCATTGACTTGACCAACTTTATGTTGAAACTGGCTATGTCGTGTCACATTTCTAAAAAAAGGGGCAGGGTACGCTATCAGCCACTTCTTCCAAAGCCGCTTCATGATTACGCAGAATACGCTCATCAGTGTATTGTGCGTGTGGATAGCAGGTGCGTGTTTGATGTTGTCTTAGCTGGTCTTAGGCTGCATTACGCATGTTTGCGCTACGTCGCATGGAAGAACGTAATAAAGCATGGAAATAGTTGATTCAAGCTATTTTACGCTCATTTACGCCTCAAAGCATGGTGAAAATGGTCAACTTGACAATGCGTTACATTGGTTTACGCTGCGTAGCGTAACGAGCGTAAAGTGACAAATCTACAAAAAGAAAGAAGTCAATCTGCTGTGCTTCCTTGGATTCTGACTTTGACTTTCTTGAAGCTTGTTACGCTGCTTTGCATAATCGGAGCGTAAACTTAGCCCTAGATAAAAGACTTAGCAGAATATATGAGAAGTCGCATATCACACTGCTTAGGCCTTAAAATTCATCAAATCTGCCGAAATAAGTTACCTTCTGATATCGGGCTGTGTTAAGCAGAGTTATGCTAAGTGTCAATACGCTATGTTGCGTAATGTAGCGTAAAGAAAGAAAACATAGTAAGATTGAAATTTGTAAGAAACTTGGAGACTTGATGCCGAACGCCTCTTTGCCTTGCTTTGTCTTGTTCTACCTTCTAGAATTTTGTCGCAAACTTTCGCCTGAATCGTGAATCTTCACCTTAGGCCAATTCACAATTTCTATGGTGTTTCAATGGCCCCTCTTTGTTGATGGTTAGAGAGCTTGCCCGAAAGACATCGACAAAGAATATGAAACACTAGATGGGTAAAAGTACCAACAGCGTTCATCAACAGTTACTCAAGTATCATCCTGTCAATTTAGAGGTGCAGAAATGAGGGAAACGGGAGATAAAATGGTATGGGAGGAAAGAGGTTCAGGGAAGACTCAAATGAGGTTCAGGGAAGACCCAAGTGAGGTTCGGTCAAGACTCAAATGAGTGGGTATAGCCTTTTCACGCATAAGCAATTAGGCTTTCTCTTGTAATTGCATTTGCATGGAGTTATGCCTTCATATTGTGTTGAAGGGGGTTGCATAGACGAATTGTGTTGCATCTACACAGCCTGGGTGAGATGTGTTTCACCCATATTGCTGACCCACCCTTTTTTTGCATTCATTAGGCGAGTTGTATTACGCCAGTTAACAGACTTGACTGTAATGTAGATGCAGAAGGTGTTTCACGTTTTGCGTAAGAGAAACAAATGAGAAGGCTAGGGGGAGTATTAAAGGCTAGATGTAGGATTATGGGGAACACAAGGATGCACGCCCCAAGTGGACAGGTTAACTTAAGCAACCATCTCAAAATGATGTCTGCATTTCACCACTCAGATGAACGCACCTTTGAACGACATCCTCGTAGCAAGTAGCCTACAATCAAAGAAGAAAACCGAGGACACCATTGCTCATGCGAATCACTGGAGAGGTTGTTGAAACAAGTACGCTTCGGGGCGATACAAAGCGAGTAGGCTGTGAAGGAGGAACCATAACCAGAGGCTAGGATTTTCAATGTTGACGCTCAGCCTAGCATATCGCCGCTAAAGAACATCAAACTCATCGCACCCAACTGGTTATGCAGAGAATCAGCTAGGTGAATCTATGAAGCCAGAGCCTGATAGTGATGATGAGCAGAGATCCCCAAGGTCGTGGTTGATGAGAACTCCTTTGGGACTCTGAATGGCGAAACTAGCCTCTTAGAGATGCCATCGCTGAAGTGGGTGTAGTGACGGCATCTTCGAGGGGTCAGTAGTATGCCTTTCAGCACATTCGAGGAATCAGCAAGATGTCAGTGAGGTAGCGATGCTGGGGATGTCCCAGTATCCCATACCATTTGTTTTGTAGCCACACAGAGACGATTATGCTCGCTTGATTTGCATGATGGTAGTCTGTAAGTCCCAGTTTTAAGTCCTGGTAGACTATTGTTGTTGGTTTTAAGTCCCAGCAGACCATGGTCCAAGTTTAATGTCTGGGCAGACTGAAAAGCGCTAGTTTTACATCATAGCAGATGGTGGTAGAGCTAATTTATGATCTTAGTAGACCATGCTGTGGATGTTAGTTTGATGTCGTGACCCATGGACAAATCTGTGCTGGTTTCATGTCTCAGTAGATGGCTACTTACCTGTGCCAGTTTTATGTCATGGTAGATAGCTGGTGCTAGTTTAGCGTCATGGCGGACGTGTGTAGAAAATACCAGTTTTTTGTCTTGGTGGACCTGTACAACACTGCCAGTTTTACATCGTAGCAGACGGTTGCAACTTGCCAGTTTTACATCGTGACAGATGATCAGTGCCAGTTCAGCGTCGTGCTGGACATGTGAAGGGAGTTCCAATTTTACGTCATAGTGGACGATTGTTGCCAGTTTAGTGTCGTAGCGGACGATCGTTTCCATACCTAATGTTAACACTGGAGATGCAGCTATATGTAATACCACTTTAGATATATGTGATTCATAGGATTCGGTAACTCATTGTCGTTGATATTTGCTAGCTTGAATGCTCCATTTCCATACACATTAGCTACCAAGAAGGGGCCTTTCCAGTTTGCAAAGAATTTGCCTACTGGTTCGCGAACGACCTTGAGAACCAAATCTCCCTTCTTGATTGGATGTTGTTGACGATTATGGCAGTGCTTTTGCCTCTGCCTATCTTGATACTTTTCGATTATATCAAGCGTCTGTATTTGCTTCTCTTCGACTGAATCCAAATCCATGATCTGAGACTCGATGTGTTGAGCCTCATTTATAATTGTGGAGAGGACCATTCTTAGAGAAGGAACTTGTAATTCGAGGGGCATCACTACCTTAGATCCATAGACTAGGCTATAGGGCGTACTATCTGTAGCCATCCTGCATGTAGTATGATACGCCCATAGCACATAGAGGATCTTTTCATGCCACCGTCTCTTATTGCTGCTCAGCATTTTCTTGAGCCGGTTGATAATGACTTTATTTGTGGCTTCAGCTTGACCATTCACTTGCAGGTAATAAGGTGAGGAAAAAGATTGTTTAATGCCAAGGCTATCACAAAAGGATTTGGTTTCCGTACTGCTAAATTGTGGACCATTATCGGTCACGATAGTCATCGGGAGACCAAATCTGGTTACAATGTTATCTAGAATGAAATGACAGATTTGTTGAGATGTAATCTTTCACAAAGGGATGGCTTCTACCCACTTCGTAAAATACTCAGTAGCGGTAATTATGAAGTTATGAATTGCGGAAGATTTTGGTGTGATAGGCCCTATAATGTCTTGTCCCCATCATTGAAAGGGCCATGTTATCTGAGTCGTGTGTAATTTTGTAGGTGACATGTGTATAAGGTTTGTGTAACGCTGACACGTGTCACACGTTTTAACCTTTGTAAGACAATCTTTTTCCATGTACGGCCAATAATACCTTAAGTGACAGATTTTTGAAGCCATAGCTCGTGATGCTACGTGTCCTCCGCATAATCCCTTATGAACCTCGCCAACTATATGTTGTGCTTGGTCCTTGTTAATGCAAGTAAGCCAGCAAATGGGCTTCCACGATTGGCTCATGGATTTCATTCAAAGTAGCACTCCATCGCTGTATAAACTTTCGAACTGGTTCAAGTGGATCTTGCTTCACTCCCATAAGTTGATCTAATGTGACCTCTGGCTTTAGGTTGTATTTAAAGCAAGTCACAAATTGTGTTAGGAGCTCTTCCAAGGTTGATATGGAAGAGTGAGGAAGCTCTCGATACTAGTCTAAAGCTTTCCCTGGTAGAGACATTGCAAAGACACAGATGATTGTGTGAGGTCATTGCTGTAACAACAAGGATTCAGATCTGAAGGTAACCAAGTGAGCGTTAGGATCTCCCTCCCCATTATATTTAGTAAAATGGGTAACAACATCCCTAGAGCTAACGACAACATAGGAATGGCTGGACTGATGGGATCATCCTGATAAAAATCCATGATTTGTATGGTGTCAGAGCTAGCAGCTTTAAGATGCCTAACCTCCTCAGTGAGGGTCTGAATAAGTGAGAAAGCTTGATCTAGGCCTATTGATGAAAAAGTCTGTGTAGGAGGAACATGGGGTTGAACTGAAAAAGTAGTGCCAGGTAGTGGAAATGGAGGGATGGCTTGGCTGGCAGGCAACGTAGTGGGGATCCTTGGGGACGGAGCTGCTTGCGAAGACCACCACCCACCGGGTTGAGCAGAGAAATTGGCCACCGCCAGCTACGTAGTATGGGAATAAGGGAACTGTGGGACCATATGTGGGACATGCATGGTGGATGCAGCTAAGAGTTGCATACCATATAACGCAGACTGGTCGTGTTGTGCCACAAGCATGATCCACTGTCTCGCAGTGGGCTGTTGAATGGATCTCAGCGGCTAAATTGTGGCTGTGATTTGTTGCCCTGAAAGGGGTGGCAACGATAAGGTTTGCATCAGATTTTGTACCGATTGAGTTGTAGGCATGATTTGGGGTTGCACTTGAGGGATGAAATGGGGCATGGTGGCCGCAAGTACCACCGATGGAATGTTTGCAGGACGGATGATTGGGTAGTGACCTGTGGGATGACAAGAATGTGAGTTTGGGTGGTCATGGCTGGATTAAGATGGAAGGCTTCTCTGGTGAGAGGGAATAGTGGATTTATATATGTATGGGGGCTAAGAGTATGATATGAATCCATGAGTTTAGACTGGGCGGTGAATTCATCTTCCTCTTCCTCCCCGTTCTAGGGTTCTAGCATGGACCATGTAGCCTGACTCCTAGCCATGACCAGTTGTGTTAGGAGTTCATGGTAATGTTCGGTGAGGGGGATAATGTCGTAAGCGGTAGGGGTGAAATCTTGATCCCCTCTTTGGATCAGCTCATAGTTTCTTTTGGCCTCCATCTCGGCTCAGCTAAGAGCAAGCTTCACCTGCATCTTAATGCAAATTAAGTTATATTCCTCAGGAGTCATGACGGTAAATACGGGATCTTTGCCCTGCAATCTTAAAGAATGATGCGACGGTCCCTGAGGTCCCATAACACCAAAAGCTGGTCTGGTGGCAACGATGGGATTCACAGATATGGCACCCGAGTCAGTTTTGGTCATAGAAATTGTGGTTGCGTATGCAGAATCCATTGCGTAGATAGGTGAATGATAACAAGTAACAGGATCTAAAAGGCGACGGACAAAGAAAATTACGATTAGGCTTTCTACCCTGTAGGATTCCAAAGAAATCGCTACTGTGACCGATCTACACCACACAATTTTTCGTAAACTTCCCTTGAGGTATTACGTTTACATTTTTAGAGACTTGGGTATAGATCGCTAACAAGGCTACCCATAAAAAATACGAATCGGAGCCTAGGTTCTCCTTCTAGCGCCATAAAACTGTAACTACAGAAAATGTCAGTAGCTGGAAATACCAAACAAAATCTGTGTACAAAGTCTTAACCACGAATCCGTGCAAGGGTTGTGCTGGAGAAAACGAATCCGCAGTGCCTTGAACGGTCTTGTTGATCAGACAGGGACTTACTCAATCAGTAAATCAACAAATATTATAAATCTTTTATGGAAAAATTTGATTCGATGAATCGCAAAGGGAGTAGAAAACAATGTAGATAAATTGCAATAACGACAACGTTAACACGACAAGGAGGATCGAATTTAAGAAAAAATGCGCAATTCTAAGATTTGTGCTTTGACCCGAAAACTAAATATTTTGTATACAAAGTTCCAATGAAAATCTCCACTTATCTTGTGCGAAGCATACACAAAATAACAAGAAATATTTTCAACAAAGAGTACAGAATGAAGCTTGGTCTACCTCATAAGTCAAAGATGAGATGCAAGGAAGGTCAAACCCGGATGTCTATCGATCAAGTGTTTCTGATCAATAGATCTTGCCAACTACACCAGATGATCTCTCGATCTATGATCTATTCCCTCTGCCTTTGGTGGTCTCTGCTCAAAGCTGCCAATGATCACCAATGGGAAGAACTGTATTTTTGCCAAAAACGGTGATCGCTCCTGCTGCCAATGCTCAAAGATGTCTCTTGTCTCTGCTCAAAGATGATAACTGCCAAAATTCGAAGATGCCAACCCTTGTTCCTTTGCCAACTAGAGTATTTATAAGTTCAACAACATGTGTAGAAGGCACGGCCCCGATGACACGTGTCTCGAACCTTCAAAATACCATTGACTTGACCAACTTTATGTTGAAACTGGCTATGTCGCGTCACATTTCTGAAAAAAGGGGCAGGGTACACTGTCAACCACTTTTGCCAAAGCGGCTTCATGATTACGCAGAATATGCTCATCAGCGTATTGTGCGTGTGGATAGCAGGTGCGTGTTTGATGTTGTCTTAGCTGGTATTAGCTTGCATTACGCTTGTTTGCGCTGTGTCACATGGAAAAGCGTAATAAAGCATGGAAATAGTTGATTCAAGATGTTTTACACTCATTTACGCTGCAAAGCGTGGTGAAAATGGTCAACTTGACAATGCGTTACGCTGGTGTACGCTGCGTAGCATAACGAGCGTAAAGCGACAAATCTATAAAAAGAAAGAAGTCAATCTACTGCACTTCCTTGGATTCTAACTTTGACTTTCTTGAAGCTCATTATGCTGCTTTGCGTAATCGGAGCATAAACTTAGCCCTAGACAAAAGACTTAGCAGAATATATGAGAAGTTGCATATCACACTGCTTAGGCCTTAAACTTCATCAAATCTACCGAAATAAGTTACCTTTTGATATCGGGTTGTGTTAAGTAGAGTTATGCTAAGTGTCAATACGCTATGTTGCATAATGTAGCATAAAGAAAGAAAACATAGTAAGATTGAAATCTGTAAGAAACTTGGAGACTTGATGCCGCGCACCTCTTTACCTTGCTTTTTCTTGTTCTGCCTTCTAGAATTTTGTCGCGAACTTTCGCCTGAATCGTGAATCTTCGCCTTAGGCCGATTTGCAATTTCTACGGTGTTTCAGTATTTACCAACAAGTGTGAGGGCTTAAGTCTTCCATTTGTCAATTTTCTTTTGGATCCAATAAATAACCTGCTCCCAGAGAATGGAGGTTGAACCTCTAAAACAGAAAGGGATTTCTAGAATCTTAACAATATCTTGATCTTAAAGTTGCTTCCAATTATAGTTGGTCACATGGTTGTAATTTCTCGTAAAGCTATAAACATAGGATTTATTCCAATTGATATTGGAACCTAAGAGTGTGCAATATTGCTCAACCATTGATAAGAGGCATTGCAAATTGGCAGCTGTATTATGAACTAGAAAAAAAGAGTCATCGGCAAAGTGCATATTGAGAAGCTGTTGCTGAGAGGAAGAAAGGTGAACCCCAGTGAGGACTTTAGTTTGAATGTCTAGGTTAATCTGATGATAAAGAAAGTCTGCAGTGATGATAAAGAGATAGGGGGCTAGAGGACAACCTTGCCGCACTGATCTATGTATTGGAAAGGGAGAGGTAATGCCAAAGGTAGTGGCTACTCTTGCAGTAGCATCTGAGAATAAGCATTGCACCATATGCAGGAACTTAGATCCAAAACCAAGCTTGGTCATGGTCTGTAAGATAAAATCCCACTTAATGTTGTCATACACTTTTGCGTAATCAAGTTTCACCAAGAGAATATCTTGACCATCATCCTCGGTCCACTTGAGACCTTCCCACTCCGCAACCACATTGTCTAAAATATATCTACCAAGAACAAATCTTGTTTGTTGGGGTGATATGATCTGGACAAGAAATTTTTTTAACCATAGGGCTAGGCACTTAGCCCAAATTTTATATACTACATTGAGAAGAGTTATGGGACATCAATTGGAGATATTAGTAAGATCCCTAGACTTGGGGAGGAGACAAATTACCTCTTGATTTAGATTGGGCCCAAGGGAACTAGTGAAGATAGCCTCATTAATGACCTGTAAAAGATCATTACCCATCAAATCCCAATGATTTTGAAAAAATTCCATTGGGAAACCGTCATAACCAAGAGCCTTTCCCCGACTTAACTTGGAACAAGCCACTTGAAGCTCCACTAGAGTGATATCTACATCAAGACTTTGCAGCATAGTGGAGTTGATAAGGCAAGGATAATTGGGGGTGGCAGACTTCAACGAAGAGATTTCCATTGGGGTAGATGCGAAAAGGGTTTCATAATGGTTCTTAAGAAAATAGAGGATACTATTGTGATCAATAATGGTGGTACTATTACTAGAAATTTTCTCTATACAATGCGAAGGGGAAGTAGAGTTGAGGTACTTGAAAAATTCCTTACAGTGTTCATCTTGAATATTTAACCAAGTGAGCTGACTTTTAGTTAAGGCACTTTGTGCTCGGTACACATCCCAATGTTGAAAGGCTAATCATGCTCTAGCTAGCTCCTCGGGAACTAGAGTGTTGAAGGGATCTTGAGCTAGTCTATTAGTGAGATGTTCAATAGTGAGGTGAATTTTATTGTATTCTTGTCTGGCCCAAGTAGCCACTACCTTACCATACGAATGAGCAAAGTTTCGAACTCGACATGAAGCACANAGCAAAGTTTCGAACTCGACATGAAGCACGATGCCACCAGTTAATCTAGCCCACTTGAGTTAGGGGCCTAGGTTCAGCATTCCAAAGGTTGGATAGAAGAATATGGGTAGTAGGGGAAGAAAAACAATTATAGTGTAGTCTAAAAAGATGGAATTTTTGTTGGTGAGGGCTGCCATGAATCTTGATAGAAAAAACATCAGTATATGATGTGTAGCACACGTTATTTTGTAAAAATTAATGTATGTGGAAAAATATAAGTACATTATTAAGGTTTTTTCTAGAAAATTATACGTTATAATTTGCAAGGATGTTGTAACTATCTTTTTTGTGAAAGCCATGTTATTGGGATTTGTTCTCTTATCTAAAAAAGTTATTCATGAAGAAAAGAAATAACATTTTTTAAAAAATAAAAATGATGGAAATTCTTAGCAGGCACAAATGCAATATTTTTCAACAATTTTTCAACCTCTTATTAGTCCTTTTAAATTTGAGGATGCTAGTAAGTTTTTATATCTAAAGAGAATTTTTCTTTAGGAAAAGGAATTTCTCAACAAGATCTAGCAATATAAGTGTTGATGCATAATATTTTCACTTAGTGCAACAAAATAAGAAGTAATTTTTCATAATGATTTCAATTTAATAACCCAATAGATATTTTCCTCTATCTCTACCCCTACTAATATTCTAAAAATTTTTCATTGGAAAATGTTTTCTCAAATATTAATGATATGGATTGTGAGATAATTGCTAAGCTTGAGAAATCAAGATGGGGGATTTTCTAGTGTTAATGTTATTATTATCATGGAATGTTTGCAACTTTTCAAATAGGTCCCAAACAAAGATTAATAAGGAGTATCTTTTCAACAAATATTTATCTCTAGATTTTCTTTTACCTCAAGAGATTAAGATCTTAGCATATGATATTATTTTTTTGGTAAATATAATTTTAAAAACTACATTGTTTTCTATGTTAATCATGAAGTTAATGAATGAGGTGTTGCTATTTTAGTTAATAAAATTTAGACTAGAAAAGTTTTAAGTTTTGGCTTTTACAACCTTAGTAAAGTTATTTGGATTACTTATCGAAGTGAAAAAAGAAGGCTTTAGACTCTAGAATAATAAAGTATTAGCCTAGTGGTAAGACTCTTGATTTGAAATTTCCAATCCATGGATTCAATTCTGGTGAGCAATACTAAGTTATAAAGTTCTAACTAAACTATATTACAATTATTTCAGCATTCCAATATCCTACAATTTCCACCTTTACACTTTGTAATATTTACGTTCCTAATAAATCAAAAGATTAATTAGAGGTTTGGAAATATCTTCTATCTCTGTCTAAAGTTCCTAGAAGTGATTTTATTATGGTGAAGAGTCACTTAGATAAATGTGATGATCTTCTTTCTAATGTGTCATCTTAAGAAAAAGAAGACTGATGTAAAATTATTAACATAAAATAATAGAATCTATTAATTGGATAGATTTTACATATCTTATGTTTTTTCTCAAAAGCCTATAGGAAAATTAGCCATTTTTATATTAGTTTTTTCTCTCTAGGATTGATTCCTATTTCTTTCAAAATTAGAAGCTTCTTCATTTAAATGCTAATGCATTTACAGGACCCAATGGAAAAAATATTTTAAGTCTTTATGTAATGTAGAAAAAATCTACTAGTGATATAGGTTAAATTGATTAGTGGTAGTGTACTACTTGTAAAGTTAGAAATTATGTAGGATGATTTGAAAAGTAATTTGCTAAGAGAAAATGATGTGGGGCCTACCTCAATAGAGCACAAAAGGACCCATTCCATAAGCTTCCTAAGCAAATTCAGCTCGAAAAACAAGAACAACACAATGAAATGGAAAAGAATTTCCTTTTATTAAGAAAACTCTCAAAATGCAAAGAAATACATCAAAGATGAGGAGCCAAGCTCAACTCACAACTCTCCCAAGGATTTTAAAGGTCACACATGTTTCCTCTTAATCTTGAATTCCTCACAATTGAGCCAAAGCTCAAGAAAAGACACTTACAAGAGAATCTCTCACTCAAACTCTTCTTGCACAAGCTCTTTCCTTGCACAAGATCATAAAAGATCATCCTTCTATCTTGGACTAGCCTTCTCCTTGAGACTAACCTACTTCCTCTAATTAGCCTCCTCACTTGTACTCTTATTTCTAACTTCTTGATGTGACCCTTTATCATTCCTCTACTTTACCATTTAATTTTATGTTCATTAAAATTTGTATAAGATGTCTTGTAGAAATAGAAGACATCTTTCCCAAGTACATAGATGTCAGAGAAGACATCTTGGAATTGGAGGAGATGTCTTGGAGAAGACATCTTGCAAGAGACATCTTTCCTATCGGATCAAAAATAAAGATGCATGTTTTGAGGTCTTGAATCTTTGGATGCCTTCAAACAAGTCTCCATAGATACCTAAACCCCCAAACTAATCAAAATGAGCCCATAATACCTCCAAACATGCCAAAACACCCTGAAACCATCATAAAAAAGATCAACATAAGAAAACACACACACATCCAAGATACATTGAGGATTACACAAGAGCTAGGTGATGTTTTCATAATCTCTCCCACCCTCAAAAATATCATGATTAATGGCCTTTCACAAGCTATAAGGCATCATGCCTCCATGACTCAAGGTCATCACTTTACAAAATGCATCAAAAACATAAGCATGAGTATCAATTGAGTTTTTTTTAACTTCTCTTGATTATGGAGGCTTGTCCTCATGCCCCACCATGCTTTCTTCATCTAAGCATCTCTCTGGAATGCTTCCATTGCATCCCCATGTTGAATCAAACATGTAACAAATGACTAATAAGAAAAAGAAAAAGGATTATGCTTCCTTAATCTAATATTATTTCTTCCCTTCTTTTTTCTTTTCTTTACCTTCTTCTTCTTTGTATTTAGAAGACTCGCACTTAGCTTCCTTTAAACATCCACATCACATATATTTTCTTCATTTTGCTCATTCATTTCATAGCTAAGATAATCAAATTCATCACTATCAATGTTCTCACCAACATCAATAATGGTATTCTCATAACAACTATGCCAATAACCATCATCATCAAACAAATTTCCATTATTAGTCTTTCTCTTACTAACAATGGCATCAAAAGTCACACTACTCTCATCATTTACAACATGACCCACAATTTTGCCACAATCATCACAATGATCATGATTCTCATCATCACAATTAAACAAATCACTACCAAGATGAAGTAAATAACTAGCATCCATCACACTAGCTTCAACATGAGAGACATTACTACCAATTGCAAGGTAAATCTTAAACTCACTTACCTCTTCGTGGCTTTTCCCATCCATATTTGATTTAACTTGATCCTCAACATGTGGCTATCCAATATCATCAAAGCTTGAAGGTTCAAGATTCCAAATAGAATTTTCCTATTTCCAATGGTTTCTCCTCTTCAAAGGAATCATCAACAAGCTTTTCATTCCATTTTTGGGGTACCAACTTAAAAGTTAAAATCTCCTCCATGGCTTTAGCATTAGATTCATCGAGAACATCATTACAACCATAATTCTTCCATATACCTTGGCTGGAAGACTCACCTCTCTTCCATGAGATTGCCTCAACTTGGCTTAGAATCTCCTTTTTCTTGACACAAGGTATAGAAAAATTGCAAAAAGAATGAGTATCATACCTTCTAGTGCTACCTTTGATCGTCCTTAAATAAGTCTCTTAATCTTTGCCACTTCTTTGGCTTTGATCCTTTGCCTCCCATGACTTATGAGGTAGGACCTCTCCTTGATTAGTAGCATATACCATCTTGGACTTTGAAGATTTCTTGGTCCATTTGATGAAGCTCTTGGTTTCATCTCTTAAAATATTTAAGTAGTAAGCACCCCTTTGCTTAATAAGAGATACTTGAGAACTCCTTTTCTCATTGATCTCTCCTTCACTAGACCTTTCATCTTCTTCCCTTCCTTGATGGCTAGAAGATATTTGCTCAATTCTTCCTAAAATATTTCTCAAGTTAGTCTCAAAATTCTTTATATTCCTTCTTCTTCAAGTTTCTACAAAATCTTAGTACTTCTGGACCTTTAATTTGGGAAGAACCTCTTGCATTTCATCCACAAAATCCTTAAAGGAGCATTTAAACTCTTGAAGCTCTTGTCCAAGCTCTTGATTAGGCTTCTTCTTAAAAATCATATCTTTCATAGGTCTAAAGGTAAAACTTAAAGCAACAAGAATTATGTCCAAAAGAAAATGCATAAATATCCAAAATAATGCTCCTTTCATTCAAAGAAAACACAAAGCTTCACATAAAAGTGTAAATTTGAAGCAATTCACTTCAAACCCTAGCCTTTCAAAAAAATTGGTGCTCAAAAATTACAAAAGAAACTTGACCTTACAAGATTCAAGCAGTCTTTACCAATCTTAGGTTCTACAAATCCTAAGTGGCTATAAAGCTTCAAATTTCTTTAAAATTTCTTGAAAAGCTTGATGAAGATCATCCGTTTATGTGTGGATTCCTCTAAACCAAGTGGTCCAATACCAATTTGATGTGGAGCCTACCTTAATAGATCCCAAAAGGATCCATTCTACAAGCTTCTTTAGAAAATTTAGCTCAAAAGACAAGAATACAATGAAATCAAGAAAATCTTCCATTTATTAAAAAAACTCTCAAAATGTAGAGAAATACATCAAAGATGCAAATCCAAGCTCAACTCACAACTCTCCCAAGGATCTTAAAGGCCTCACATTTCCCCTCTCAATCCTCAATTTCTCACAATGAAGCCAAAGCTCAAGATAAGACACTTATAAGAAATTCTCTCAACTTCTCTCAAATGATATCCCTTTCCTCTCACTCAAACTCTTCTTGCATAAGTTCTCTCCTTGCACAAGATCACAAAAGACTAGCCTTCTCTCTTGGACTAGTCTTCTCCTTGAGACTAACCTACTTCCTCTAACTAGCCTGACTAGCCTCCTCCCTTGGACTCTTATTTATAGCTTCTTGGTATGACCTTTCATCTTTCCTTTAATTTATCATTCAACTTAATATCCATTAAAATTTGTACAAGATATCTTGGAGAAATAGGAGACGTCTCTCTAAAGTGCAAAGATGTCAGAAGAGATGTCTTGGAATTGGGAGAGACATCTTAGAGAATATGCATTGTAGAAGATGTCTTGGCTACTAGGGAGACATCTTGCCTACTAGGGCCAAATATAAAGATACTTGTTTTGAGGTCTGGAACCTCCAAATTTCTCCAAACAAGTCCCCATAAACCCCATAAAAGGGAATGTAATGA
>MNCI01023373.1:287958-392805 GCA_015680685.1 Gnetum montanum | reverse complement strand
AAATTAGCCATAATTACAACTTAGCCAAGTGTAACTATCCTTAAGTGATAAGGCATCCCAATTACTTTAAGGTTATACCATGCTTGCTAATCCATGGTCTTATTGTGATTACCGATGGTACTTAAACAAAAATGTCCGTAGGAAGGAGAACCCTCACAACCACAGGAGAAATGACCTAGAGATAGAAGGGGCTAGTAAGAATAAGGCCAAGAACTACCAAAGGTGACCCATGCAATTGGACCTCTTCAAGAAGAGCCTAAAGTGGAATCTATCTAATAGATTATAAAGGAAGAAGTTCCAAATAAATAATTATAAAGAGGAGAAGTGCCTAGACCCTCACCAAGGCTTGAGGTCACTTTGACTAAAGCTTGCCTAGACATCATTTGGTCCTAAGATATTCAAAGATCGATTCTTCAAGTGATCAACTTTGGACCATTTTTGGAGAAAGCTCTAGTGGATGTTAAGACACAACTGCAAACCTCTCCCATGTGGCCAGTCATCATGTTTAGTGAGGAATGGTACATGGAAGAGACCTATCTCTTCTAGAGTAGATGAAGGCTGGGGTCTGTTGTTAAGATCAAAGACATTCAAGTGTCTTACTTGGTAGAAGCCATTGCATAGGTACTTGGATTTCCTGACATAGAAACATAGTTCGGTGAATTATCTACCAAAAGTGATTTTGAGGAGAAGAGGGAGTGGACCCAGTAATGCTACATTGTCAACCCTAAGGAGTATGGTACACTCACACTAGAAAAGTAGATTTATTTTAAGATTGTGACCTATCACCTTAATCAAATGATGTGGCAAATTAAGGTGACTACTTTTCCCACTTGAGCATGCACTAATATAATTTGGAAGTTCCCCATTAACCTTCCACAACTACTATACTTAGAGATTGAAAAATTTTTAAAAGAAAATAAATGTGGAAAGAAGACCCTACCCTTTCTGTGCTTCATTAGAAAACATTGCAAAAGGGCAAGCATTGTTCACTACTCTAACAATACTCTTAGGCATGCTTCTTTGGCCTCATGATTAGAAATCATGAAGGATAAAATTGAAATGATAACCTAAGGAGAGGAATTATCACCATCACCACCCACTCAAGAAATAATATCGAAGGTTCATGCAACCATTAAGCATCTATGCAAAATCTAAGAAGAACTCCTAAGTGAATAAGAGAAATGAGTAGGAATGAGTCGGGTGGATCCATCTGTGTATTAACCAATAGTGAGTCACCTTAATGAGATGGCCCAAACTATTAGCCAGATGGAGATGGGTGGTCCCATATTCTCTTTCCAAAGAATGTAGCTACCTTCAAAGTTAGATCCCAATGCTTGAGAGTTGATAGTGTCATTAGTAACACATCATCTATTCCTAGAATTCTCTAGGAATCCTGCTTCTTTCTCAGTGAGGTTGGAGGAAGGAGAAGAGACAATTGTCTTAGTGATGTAGCACAAAGGGTAGGAGATAGCGATAAAAGTGCTTACTGATCATGTCATAGAAGCATTAAATGCACCTATGACATCTGTACCAGATGTATCTACACTTTAATATGTGTAAACATCCATAGGCATAGTTAGCAAAAAATTGAACACATCCCAACACAAACAGTTGCAAGAATGAGTAGTAGGAATTAGGCAACTAACTTTGAACATCTTTGATCTTTTAGAGAACATCATCACAACCTACTCAAAGCTACTAAATGTAAGGGGTAGATGTATTATTTTGGAAGGGCAACTAGAAATCACCCAATAAGTAAATCAATGACTGGCAGTTGAGGTTGGTGAACTTCATGTCCAACTTGTAGAACAAGCAATCCTTAGCCTACCAGTGATAAGAGATGAAGTTATCAGAAAACATCAAGAACAATATTAGAAGGCTGAGGAGGAGGCAATGATGGCCATCCTTAAATAGTCAATAACTAAATTTGAAATGTACTCAATCAAAAAGGACTTGAATTAGATGACCCAAGAGAATAAAGCATTGACTGCACAAAATCATTGCCTGTGAAATGTTATTTTCCAAAAAGATCAAATGCAAAATTTCTACATTGATAGTAGGAGTAGCTTGCTAGTGTAAACACTAAACTAAGGAAATTGGTTATAGAAAAATTCAATCTATTCATGAAGGAGGAATGAACCTTGCATCAAAATTCTACCATTGAGATCACCACCTAGAAAAATGAAGCACTCAAATTTGAGAAAGTGAAAAATCACTATAGGGACTAGGTCAGTTTACAAAAGGAAGTGAGTGAAAAACAAATCCATATGACAAAGGTAAAAATGAATGAAGCCCTCTAGCAACTCCAAC
Organism: Gnetum montanum; assembly: GCA_015680685.1. Lineage (NCBI taxonomy): Eukaryota > Viridiplantae > Streptophyta > Gnetopsida > Gnetales > Gnetaceae > Gnetum > Gnetum montanum. The sequence continues at coordinate 390,495 of MNCI01023373.1, read as the reverse complement.
AAGGAATAGAGATGTGGCAACCCCTCCCTGATGGGAGTAACACCTATAATAAAGTAAAGATCTACTTGAAGGAGTTGCAAATTGAGAAGATGAAAAAGTACATGGAGTTGGCTAATCTCTATTATGAAAACCTAGCAATGTTGACTATTGGACAATCATAGTCAGAGTTAAAAAAATAAGTGGCTAGCTTGTATCTACTATATGAGGCTAAGTTCAAACACCATAAGGACACCAAGAAAAATCTTGAGTGCTAATGTTGAACTTGATGTTCTTAGAGGATGATTTATAGATCAACAATCTATTACTAAGAAACTAGGTAGATGGATGAATAACTACCAGGAGCTAAATAACAAAATTAATGCATTTAACATTGAATGCAAATAGTTCACTGCCTAGTTTGTCAATGCAAAGGGATTATTTCCAGAAATCCCATGTCCTTGGGATGTGCCTATTCTAACCCACATTAGGTAAGTTGCATGAATAGTGCATGATCCTAGGAGTAAGAAGGAGAAAATAAAAGCATTGTTGGATGCTTTCTGTTTCCTACCTAAAGTTGCAATAGCACTAAGACATCTATAGCTACCTCAACCACTACTAGTGTGTGAAGCTAGTCAAGGTCCCTCAAAGCCTTAGGAACCACCATTTCCTAGGGCTATTTGATCTTCTCCAACAAGCTTCACATCATCAAGGAATGTGTTATCTAATTTTGAAGAGTTGAATCATGTTGTTCAATGTTGTGTCCTAAACACCTTCATTTTTTATACTATGTTGATTCGTACACTCCATTTTTTGTGAAGTTAGTTAGTTTGTTTTTTGTGAACAAAAGTTAGTCAATAATCCCATACCTTTCCAATTTTGTAATAGAACTCAAGGATGAGTTTTCATTTTGTCATGGGGGTATGATGAGTCATGTTAAGTTGGCTACATTGATGAGGCCTCATCAATGTGGCCTTGTTGATTGGGCCTCATTGACAAGGCCTAGTCCATGCATCTTAGCATGCATCAACAAGGCCCCATAAGCCTAGTGTCATGTGTTGGCTATAAATACACACTTGTAGCTACATTTATGCAATGATTAGATTGTAGTTGCAATGGATCTCTTACAATTTTTTGATTTGAAAGTTAGAATTTTTTTCCCAAGTGCCTGCAATAGGAGTCATTAAGTGTACAGATCTTTATTAGAGCATTTTTGTACTAGAGCACAACATTTTGTGTGATAATAAAGATAAGATTTCTGATAAAACTTGTAGCACATTGGATAGACTAGCTTTCTTATTTATGCATTTACTATTTCTAATTATTTATTAAATGCTTTAAATTAGTTATTCAATATTTCCTACTTATTACGTTAATGAGGCAATTAAGTGAGATAGATCACACATATAAGTATGACTACTTTGAGTGTAACATGTATTTGCTTAGTAGTCCTAGTAGTATTATTGCTTGGTATGCCTAGTAGCATAGTGCTTGGTCACCCAGTAGTTGATACATGGGTTCATGACATGTACAGAAAGTGGAATCAGATGCTTATGTTAGGATTATTTAAATGCTAGTTAATTAATTAATTTAGATTAGTTAATCAAATTCCTTCTATATACATTTCAAGCACCAAACTATAAAAGATAAAATGATAAAAATAAAAGGCCTCAGTTACACTTAATCATACCAACAAAAGTCACAAGTGTAATTGGGAAAACAATGATTGAACTTAAGATAGAATCACTTCTTAAATGACTAGTCCACTGGAAATGATAATGTCCACAAAATTTGACTGAATCACATGTGAATACTTTGTGATTTGTATGGTTGGACATAGGGGTACCTTCCCACTCATCAGTAGTTTATAAGGTTCATCATTTATAGGTTCATCTCAAGGCTCATGGATAACTTACAACCAATGCAACACATGAACATGAAGATATTTCACTATGAATGGATAAATAAGTGTCAAACAATCTTTGATAATATTAAGCAAGCGTTAGTCTAGTTACCAATTGTCTATCCATCTTGAAGAGATACATCATTTTACATCTACCTTCTAATATTTGATACATCCATAGCCTCTTTGTTTTATCAAAAGTAAGAGGACTCTGCAAAGATTTCTATTTACAACTTAAGAAATGCATTAGTAGCATATGGGATGCAATACATCAAAGTTGAAAAACATTGTTTGGCCTTAGTCTATTCATTGAAGAAATAAAGATACTACTATCTTAGGAGTTAAGTCAATATCATATGTAAAGATAGCTTATTAAGGACTATTATATATAACATCTATGAGTGTAGTAAAATAGCCTAATGGAAAGCCATAATAACTGAATTCAACCTACACTATCTTTCCCAAGCCTCAAAAAAGGGTTAAGACATAGCTGCATAGTTAATCACTTCACCAATTGAAGACAATGTATTCATAGCTCCTAATTTCCTAATGAACATATCAATGCTACCAAAAATGTCCTCAAGGATTATGAGGCCATTATGAACTTTGATAGAGCTTTAACTACACATGAGACTAGTGAAACTATTATCATCACTATTCCCTTTGGTGAAATCCAATATTTTACCTATCATTCAGAATTTACAGGCATTAACAAGTTGGAAAAATATGAAGGACTAATCAAAGGATTGATGATAGCTCGTAACCATGGATTTACATGCTATATTGTAAAAGGTAATGCTCAAGTAGAAATTAACTAAGTAACTAGGGTATCTACTTCTAACATCAAATACTTATAACAATATTGTGAACTAGCCAGAATACTCATTCAATAATTTATAGACATGGAAAGGGCCTTGAAAGGATTTGAGGTGTCTTAGGTGATCTTGATCACCTAGGAATTTGAAAAATTTGTTACTAGGCATGAAAAATGGAAATGAAGGCAAACATGTAAATATAAGTTTTAATGCTAGATCTGAGAAAAGACTTAGAGAAACAAGCAATGATGTAGCCAAAATAAAAAATTGCAAATTTTAAATTAAGTGCTATGAAAAATTGTTGTGAAAAAGGGATTATAAAGTAAATATTGATGCTTTTATAGCATGATAATACAAAAAATATCATTTAAGATTTGGTTCAGGAAAGAAGGGTTTGTTCTACACATTTATGTGCACTTCTCTACCCTAATCGATTTGCTCCATAGGAAATGCTGCGGCACAATCTCTTTACTCCAAGGGATTAGTGCTACAAAAGGTTCCAAAAGATTATAGAAATTTGTAATAATTTTTCTACTACTTTGCTAAAATAGGTATCTCTGTTGTGTTGAAAAGATCACTCATATGTGCTACAAAGATTTGTCAAAATGTTTTGATCAAAATATTTTTCAAAAAGACTTTCCAAGATAATTTCCCAAAAGATCCTAAAAATGACATTGAATCTAGCTTAAATAGACCTATGATTTGTTGGTGCTTGTTAGTAATATTTCGACATGCTTTCTAGAATATGACACATCATTGTAATGAATTAGAGCTATAACATATGGGCCACTACCATTTTTGAAATTTTTTGTTGTAATTGGTATTGTTTTGACATTTTAGCTCATATATGCAATTATAATTTAATTTTAATAGCTTGTTTGACAATGTGAACCACAAATTTCATTTTACATGTTCAAAATTATCCCAAATTTTTCTAAAATAAGGTCCTAAGGTAATTTCTTTAAGGGAAATCAAGGCATTTATGTTTTCTCTTGAACTTGATCAAATTACATGGTCAAAATTTGGTTACCAGATTTCTTGTTTACAACATGAATTTTCCTTGAGATGTTTCATTGACTCCTCTTTGTTTATGTTGTAAGGATTTACTTAAAAGACATTAAAAAAGAATGTGAAACACAAATATGGATTCATCACCAACACTCCCTTTGAACACTTGAGTATGTAGTTGTCAAGTCATGTGAATGAGTGTTCATAATGATGAACTAAAGTTGCTAAGGGATGACAATAATTTTGGGTGAGATAATGGCTATGTTGATTATTAGAGAATGGTCACATTAGCTAATGAAGAAATCCAAAAGTATTAACATCATGGTTATAACATAGTGACATGTACATTGGCTAATGAGATCTTCATGCTTCATGCTTGATATTGTCTAGTTACATGTGCTAAGATTTGATGAAACCAATGCTTTGGGAGTAGCTATTTTGACCATGTGGTGGTTCTTCACTTCTTAGAGTCATTGATTTCCTTATTATAGGTTACATTGGCCTCTTTATTTTCTTTCCATTCCTCCCATTTTTCTTGGGAGTAAAACCTTCATTGGGTGTTATTACTAAAGCTAAATATTTTATTTTCTTGTTAAATGAAGAGTTTATAGATTCAGTGAACTTAATGATTGAGCATGTTAGGAATGCCACATGGCCCTAATGCATGAATGTAAAACATAGGCTTTTATTCTTAGTAAGTTAAGGATGGTTAAATCTTGGATATGGGGTTATGGCTTAGAAGGGGTGACAAGAATGATGTGAGGCAAGCACTATTGTCAAGGTTGAACAAGCTAGTCTAATCTCATGTGTTGAGATCCCATGGTAGTTCACTTCTACGATAAGTCAAAACTATATGATGACTTTAATCTCATCCTACAAGCATAGCTCCAAGAAAATAAGAACACAAGTCAAAGAATTTATGCAATTACAAGTGCTACATGAGATTACATCAAATAACAACTGAATGTAAGCCACCATGAGATTCAATTTGTAAAACTTGAGAACTTTGTATTCTTTTAAAGATTTAAGTAAAATTTATAGTTCTTTGAGATGCCAAAGAGATAGAAGATCCTACAAGATCACTTTTTAACATACTACAATATCTATTAATGTCACAATTCTTGTTTAGATCTACAAATAAAGATAAACAAATACTAAAAGAAAATAAGTCAACATTAGATGTTCTCATAGGATCTTACAAAGGCTTTAATGCTATCTTAAAGGACCTTGGTGATGCCTTGAAAAAGTTAAGGTTTTAAGTAAGATTTGTAATTTTGGTGTTTTCTCCTTACCATCATGGGTTGTAATGGGGACTTCCATTAGGGCATCTTTTATGATGTGTCTACCCTCAAGGTTAAGAGTAATTAGGCCACTCTAGGTTATTAAGGCTATATGATAAATAGGCTTCTAGGCTCAAGCCTTAAGTATTCAAGGTCAACTTTGTTAGAAAAATCTCTAGAAGGATGTTCTTATAGTCAAAGGCTAGTTGAATTGCTTCCTCATATTCTTAACTTAATCTTGCATATCAACATAAGCATATCAAGTGGCATTTGCATGATATACTTATGTTAAATAAATTTAAAATAATGAAAAGTAATTTAATAATATCATACAATAGAAAATGAGATTAGAACAAATCAAAGAAGGTAAAATAACATCATAATAAGGTAAAGTAGGAAAAACATTGTAAAACTAGGAAAAGTAAGGAAAAATGTGGTAAAAACAAGGTCAAATAAGGAAAAAATAATGTAATAAAAAATATTTTTTTTGTGTCATTGTATGGTAAATTTATGTAAAAATATAATGAGAATAGACTATAAATGACTAAAAGAATGTATTTTATGTTAAATCAGTTGTAAAAGCCAAATATTCCCATTTCGAGCATTTATGAGCTAGTGTGATAATGTGTGAGCATTATGGGGTAGCATGTTGACATTCTAGGTAAGATTGATAGTGTGTGAGGCCTATCATAGTAGCTTGTGGGCATTATTGAATGGGTTAATACCGTGTTTGGGTTTGACATTCTAGATTTTTTAATTATTTTTTATTTTTTATGTTTTTCTATTATTTTATGTTTTATATAAATAATATACTTAGCTCAAAAGTTAAAACAATAAGGCTACAAAAGAAAATTTGATAAAATGATATAATAAAATGAAAAATGTAGCACAATATTTTATTATTAAAGTGAAAACTGTAAATAATGCAATGAAGGAAACACGTCATAATGCATGTAGAATGGAAAGAAAGGAAAACTACCTATTCACTAGTTTAAGGCCCTAGTACATGTTGTCACCAATTTTAGGCCCTAGTAGGCCACCAATTTTAGTAATTAGTAGGCCATGGTTTTACTTTTCCTGCAAGCATGAGATAATCTCAAAAGAAAACACAAAAATAAAATAAATTCAAACAATGATGTAAGGCTACAAATATAAATAAATTTTTGTTGACAAAAGAAGGGATAAGAGGTTTATAATTTATTTATTTCTTAATCTCTAATAGATCAAGGACATACAATTGCATGATCTCATCTTCATCCTTCTTGTTGTTCAATATAGCAAGCTGTAGGCATTCTTGTTGGTCATGTAATGCTATAGAGTTGACAATATTGATGTTGTTTTTCTTGTTTTTAGCCTTAACTTGAATGCTGGAAGTTTCATCTTGAAACTCCACCTTCAATCCTTATTCAATGTTGACATTGTTAATAAATGGTAGAAACATATTATCCCCATGAGTCACAATTTTACCATCCTCATATGCTAAATGAATCTCCTAGTGTATGGGAGATGACCCTACTCTAAGATTAACAAACCATTGTCTAACTAAGATTATGTAAACATCAAGTGTTTATTCAACCACTAGGAAGTCGGTGAACGTAGAAAACTATTTCCTAGATACAAACTCTAATGACTTGTTGAATGACTTGAACGTAGAGGTAGAGGTTTCCTATATGTTTTCAATTAGATCTAATTGTTCAATAATGTTAAATGGTCTTACATTTGTTGCTTCCTCATCATCCACATAAACATGATGGACCTTATGCTTGCCAACACATATAGTAATGAGAAGATGATTAAATAGTACCTCTCTAGTTTGTGGATCATTCTTCACTTCACTATCAAAAAATATGAACATTGGTTGATGCTTGTTTTCTATAAATTGAGTTTTCTCAATGATAGAGTGAATGGATTCTTTGCTAGCAAGAATGTCTCTACTCAAAGGAATAGAGGTTAACATTTGAACTAGTGCATATTTATGATTAAGAAAACGCATAACTTGGTCATATAGGTTCAATGATGTATTCTTTTGTTTTAGGAACAATTTGGCTTGTTTCATTGTTGTGAGGAAATTTTGATCCTTGACATGTGATTTTTCAGCATTGGTATTTTAATTTTTTTCATTCTTTCTAGAATTTTCAGCTTATGATTTAAAATTTTTTCTTAGTCCCCTTGCTCATACATTATTTTTGAGTCTCTCTTGGTTGACTAGTTGATGCAGTTTAGGCAATAGAGTTCACATGTAAAGCTATTCTTGGTGTAGGCTTTAGTGGATCAACTTGCTCTCAAGCCTTATATTGTTGGCTACCTTTAATGGGCTTAGTTATTGGTTTGGTGATAGTTTTTCTTTGTTTCCATTGTGATGGTAATTTATTGCTAAGTGTTGAGTTATTTGACACAATAGGTAAGCCTTGGTTATTGGTTGTAGGTTTGCTCGTGGATTACAAATGCATCCTAATAAAAAATGCTTCCTAGCCTTATAGGGATTGTTAATACTTTGTTTTTGTTGTGATGTTGTTGCTATTGAAAGAGGAACACATATAACAAAAGGTTTCTTGGGGGCTACAAGTGGTGGTACTTGTATGATGAAGGGTGTTCTAGGCTTTAGGCTTAGAGACTCAATGCTAGCAAATGACACCTTCATGGAAAATAGTTCTCTAAGGAAACTAGATTGGTTAGTGATTGTGAACTAGGCTATAGTGTAAGACCCATTATTATTGTTTGGAGGGTTGAATTCATTCAACACCAGCACTCCATGATCGATCATCTTTGAATGTTAGGTAAAAATTGGTATCGTAACCAACTATTTGATGATAAGTACAAAACTTTTTAAGCTTGAAGTACTTTGATAGTCATGGATCATATTTGGTTGCTATAGTTGAATCTCTAACTATCTCACAAAGATGATGATCTATCTTACGAGCTTTTTTGGATAATTTCTTATGTTAAATATGATTATCTTTAAGCAACTATTCTAGAAGCTCAAAATATTTCATAGGAAACTTAGCATACCTAAACCTATCCTTACACTCAAAATTTGGTCATGGCTAGTTGGAAGCATATGAAGTAGATGGTTGAAATTGATCAAAAGATCTATTATATGGAAATGATTTTCATCTTTTTTCTTCTTTTGATTTTTTTGTTACTATGGCCATGATTGTATACACTTATTTAGTCTTATACGTATCCCTCCTTAAGTGCTGGTTCTTATAAGCTATGTAGGTTGGGTCATTGATAGCTTTTTCCACATCTTCTATATTTTTAATTTATGAAAATTCTTGGCTCAATGATCAAGATTGTAATTAATAAAGCCTTTACTTAATGAAATCATTAATAGCTCCTTTGAAGATGGCTAGTAGATGGATTTTGGAATCTCATTAAGTATTACGTTTCATCTCTAAATAAATGGTTGGGATAATGTTAGGTAATCATGGGATGTGAGACATGTTTATCCTAGCCATCCATCTTAGCTGATGTGGATTAGTTTATGATTGTTCCTTGCATTACTTTCATGACTTTGTCCAAGGTTATCTAAAGCTTTATGTTATCTATGAAATGGTCAATAAATTTTTTTATTAAGTCTTCAAGTGAAGAGATAAAACCTCTAGGTAAGGTTTGGTACTATTCTATGAGCCTTCCTATCTAAGACATCAGGAAGATGCATATTATGGTATGAGGGTAGGCTTGTAGAAATAGAGACTTAGAATGAAAAGGTGATAAGGTGTGTGGTAGCTTCACCTTTGTTATTGTAATTGGTAAATTTTTAAGTAGGTATGCCCATGGATAATGTGATTTGAGCGATGGCAAGTTTGATGGGATCATCTTGGTAGAAGTTCATGATCTTTACCATTTGCGTTGTGCTAGCTTCAAGTTTTTGTAGCTTCTCATTAAGATCCTAGATTATTTGAAAGGCTTGATTTAGGCCTTGTGGAGATAATGAGAGCTAAACTTATGGTTGTTGAATGGCTAGTGGTTGTAAGCTAGGTAATAGTATAAACTAGATGGATCGTATAACTCTTGTTGTAAGAGGATTGAACATGAGAGAATATGTATGCACTAGAACATGTAGAGAAAAAGGAATACTAAGCATAAACGGATTTTGAAAGACATGTGATATTTGTACTCTAGAAGAGGAACCATCCAAAACTATGAATAGTCAGAGCATGGTGGGGATTGCTGGTGGAGGCTAGGAAATGTGGCAAATGGTGTTGAGGTAATTAGGGAAGTGAACAAGGTATTGGGATAAGAGGTTTGACTTATTGAGATTTTAGGAGGTACTTGGTTTATAATTGAGATAGGGAACATAAGTTTGAACATGGTTATCTCAGGGAAAAAATTTTGTGAATGATCCTCCAAATAAATACCTATCTCAAAATAAGCTCCAAATTCATCTTGGTCTTCTTAGTCTTATCCTAATCTAGTTTACTCACTCACTTCAACATCATCATCTATAGTTGTCACTTATAATAACATACACTCATAAAACTCTAATAGTTTCATATGGTCATATGGTAAAGAAATGTACTCTTTATCTACAATCCACTTGTACTTGGATTGTTGATATAAGTGGGTTCTTGATTTGGTACCATGTTAACAATGTTATGTGGCAAAGTGATCAATGCAAAAGGCATAAACTATATAAGACCATGGTATTATGAAAATGTGACAAAGGTTTTAACATTTTAAATATGATGTGTCTTGTAGCTTGTAGCATATATCTTGTAGCTTGTAGCTTATGGCGTATAGCTTATAGTGTATTGCTTGTGGCTTGTTGAAGGTTTAGCATATATGGGAATAGGTTATAGCTTGTTTAAGATCTAGCATATTTGATAGCTTATTTAAGTTGTATCTTGTTCGATCATAGCTTATGAGACTGCAATGTAAATAAAGTGTAGCATAGTTTTGAAATTAGACTAAAACACAAGTGTAGAAATAGAAAAAATAAAATAAATTGTAACTATAATAATAATTTTTTAGGAACATAAAAATGGTCAGTATGGTATAGTGTATTTATCCTTGTTTATTTGATCAATGGTAGAAAAATTAAGAAACATGGTGAAAGCATAAATAAGAAACACTTCATAAAATGTATGTGTAGAGAACAAGAGGAAAGCTATAATGGTAGGGAATAGGAAAAGCATTATACACAAAAATTGTAAAAATAATAATTTTTTATTTTCTTACAACTCTAAAAAGGAAAACTAGTTATGATGTTCTTGTCAAATACACTAGTATTGTAAAGGAAAAAAAACAACAAAAAAACCAATAAATGTTTGTATATGAATTTAGATGAAGAAGTTAGGTAGACATCCTCCTTATAGAGCCAAAAATCTCTAACGATGAAAAAAATTGATGTTGGAAAACCAAAATAATCCATTTGAAATAGTTTTAACCCCAAGATTCACATGCCTTAAAAGGATCTAGGGCATCTTAGGTGGTCTTGTTAATCACATAAGGACTTGGAAAATTTTTTACTGGGCATGACAAATAGAAACAAGGAAAAATGTGTAAATATGAGTTTTAATGCTAGATACAAGAAAATACTAAGAGAAATGAAAAATGAGGTGGCCAAAGCAAAAAATTGAAAACTTTATAATAAATATTCTAAAAAATTATTGTGAAACAAAGGTTTATATAGTACAAATCAAGGCTCTTATAGCCTAAGAATATAGAGGAAATTATTTAATATCTAGTGTAAGAAGGCAATGTATGCTTTGTAATTGAATCTGCACTTGTCTATCCTAATCAATTTGCTCTAGAATAAATGCTACTATAGGATATTTCTATTTTCAAAAATTAGTGATAGGAAAGGCTACAAAAAGATATAAAAATTTGCAATAATTTCTCTATTACTTTTCTAAAAGAAATCTCTCTTTATTGCCAAAACGATCTCTGCTATGTGCAGAAGGGATCTACCAAAATGTTTTGCCTAAAAGCTTCATAAAAAAGATACACTAAGAGAATTCAAAAATATCCAAAGGTTTTGACTCTAATAAATAGCTCTCCAATTTACTATTCCTATATTGTTTAAATTTTCATATAATGTTTGGTCCATTACATAGTGTTTTGATCACTTTGATGGCCCAAAACTATAACATATGTGCCATTATAATTATTTACTTTTTTTGCTATAATTGATAGTAGCTTTAACATTTTAGCTTAGATATGCTCTATCAATATCATGATGTCAGTGTATTTGAGCTAAAATTTCAAAAATGCTATCAATTTTAGCACAAAAAATCAAAAACACTTGTGGAACATACACTATAGTTTTGGGCCATGAATAAGATCAAAAATGCTATGTAACAGTCCAAAAAGCATGTGGAAACATAATTGACATAGTAAAATTAAATAGAAGGCCTACTTAAGCTATATTTAACACCATGTTTTATATATTTGGGTAATTCTCTTAGAAAATCTTTTTAGCAAATCTTTTGGGCAAAACGTTTTGGTAGATCTTTCTAGCAAAAAAGAAAGATCTATTCTAGTGAAGCATAAGAGAAGATGTAGAATTTTCCAACCTTTTTCAACATTTTCCAATGCTAATTTCTAAGAGTAGGGATACCCTATAGTAGCATTTATTGTGGAGTATATTGATTGAGACAGATAAGTGCAGAACACACCTTGCCTACCTACACTAGATCTTAAATGATATTGTTTGTATTCTCAAGCTATAAAAGCCTTGATCTATACTCTCTAAACCTTTCTTCACAAACATTTTTCATGATATTTGATAAAAGGTTTTCAATTATTGTTTTAGCCACATTATTTCTTGTTTCTTGTAGTCTTTTCTCAAATCAAATGTCAAAACTCATATTTACAAATTTTTCCTCATTTCTATTTATCACACTTGGTAACAAATGTTTTAAGTTTTTAGGTGATTGAAAAGACTACCTATGATGCCCTAGGTCCTTTTGAGAGCCATAAATCCTAGGGTTAAAATTGTTTCACATATATTCTTTCTATTTTTTCGCATCAATCCTTTCCATTGCTAGATGCCTTATATAGAAAATGATTGCATGCAAAAGGTAAAAACTTGTGACATGTGCTAATGGCATAACAACCTTATACGCATGCCACCAATTGAGTAATATATTACTTGGATTAAATAGCTATTTCAATGATGAGGAATTGACATAATTGGACCTATAATGCATAAATCTTGTCTAGGGCATGGCTTTATCGTCAATGATTACATGAAAAAGGTAAAAAATTGTGACATGTGCTAATGGCATAGTAACCTTATAAAAATGCCACCAATTGAGTTACATATTACTTAGATTAAATAGCTATTCCAATGATGAGTAAATTACATAATTGGACATATAATGCCTAAATCCTTTCTAGGGCATAACTTCATCATCATTGTATAGTATTTTACAAAGTGGGTTGAACCTATTTCTTTGAGAGAAGCAACTTTGCAACAAGTCTTTGAATTTATACTAAATAATAGTGTCTTGTTTTGGCCTATCACTAGTCATTGTCACCAATAATGGACCATAGTTTAGAAGTAATGAAATGCAAGACTTTTATCAAGACTTACACATCAAGTATTCCCTTTCCTTGCCTTATTATCCATAAGCAAATGGCCAAGGTAAAGTTGGTAACAAGGTTATCATCACTAGTCTAAAGAAAATGTTAAATAAAAACATACATATATGGCACAAACAACTATTATCTACACTATGGACCAATAGAACAACACTAAGAACTACCATCAGTGCCACCCCTTATGGCCTTTTTGTGGATTTGAATCTATTTTACCTCTTGAATTACAAGATCCATCTCTATGGATAACACTATTTGACTATATCAATGATAAGAAAAAAAATGAGATGCATATCATAAATCTATATTCTTTGGAAGAGCAACAAATGCAAATGTTTACTTACATCAAATGATATCAAGAGAAGAAAAAATAACACTACCATCATGATCCCAATCAGTGAAGGATCACAGAAGGAGACCTTATTCTTAAGATTGTTCATGATCATCTAGATATATTAGTAGCCAACCAGGAAGGAACTCTCTTGATCACCAAAGCCCATGAAAATGGTGCTTTAAGATTGGAAAAAATGAATGGAAATGAATTAGTCAATTTGGTCAATCATTCCTATCTTAAATCTTATTATGTCTAACATTGACCAATTTTCTTTTAGTCTTTATTTACCTTTGTTTACTAATTTGAATGGATAAATGATGTTGAAAAACCATATATCCTTTGATAAGTGAGCCTACACGGATTCTTTTTTGGCCAAGATAATTGCAAGTTTTATGAAAATCTATAAAGTTACATCTAATGTTTTCAGAGCTATGCTAATCATCTATATTATTAGCCACTATTTTCTTATTGTCTCATGTAATCTCTTGTAATATCATGTATTATTTAATTTATTATCTTGTTCTCTTGAGATGTGTTTGTTGGTTAAGCCTAAATTCATCATAAAGGTATGACTCATTGCAGAAGTGAACTACCATGTGATCTCAACACATGATATTCAATTAGCTTGATTGACAATGCTAATAGTGCTTGCCTCACATCATTTCTTTTACTCTATCATATCCATGACCATGTAACCATTTTTGCCTTATCCTTCTAATGATAAAAACCTATGTTTCACATACATGTATCATGTCCATATGACATTCTATGATGCTATATCAATTGGATCACCAAATATCCAAACATTTCATCCAGTGAGAAAACAAAAGAAAAGTTGGCCTTGATATGAAAACCCAAAGAACGTTTCATTTGAAAAAAGTAGGGGATGCTAAGAAATCCAAGAGGTCAATGTAGTATAAAGTTAAATAAATCAACAACTCAAGAAAATCAAAGAGAAAATCTAAGTGGCCAATGTAGCCAAGATCAAAATACTAGTTTCTGAAAATATAAGCATATGTAACTAGTTAATCAAGCATGAAGCATAAAGACCTCATAAGCAATTGACCACATTAGTACCTCATGATCATGATATCAAAAATTTGGAATTTTTTAGTAGCCTATTTGACCATTTTCAAATAGCTAATATTCCACCATAAAATTACTTCATCATTATTAGCACTTCTAAGCATGATTCGATAGCCATAGAATCAAATGTGAAGAGAGAAGGTTGGTGATGAAGCTATGGTAGTTTTTTGCATTCTTTATTAATGTATTTTGGCCAAATTCTTAAAAAATTATACAAAAAGTGGTTAATGAAACACCCCACAGAAAATTTCAATTGCAAAAAAGGAATCCTTATAGCCAAATTTTAATTGTAATTTTAATTATATTCAAGAGAAAATACAAATACCTTAATTTCCCTTAAAATGGTTCACTATATAATCCTATTTTGTCAAAATCCTAGGATATTTTCACCTTGTTAGATGTAATTCATGGCAAAAAATGTCAAACGTGTTATGAATTTTACTAGAACAGTGTAAAAAAGGTTGTGTTTAAATTCACTATAGTAAAAAATACTAGTGATAAAAAAGATAAAAAAATTGAATGATAAAAATGGTTTAAAATGCTATGTAACTACCTAGGGGACTTATTAGAGCATAATCATTAGATACATGATAAATTGTGGCCTTTTAATGTAAGAGTTGGCATCATTTTTAAGGTATTTTTCTGGCAAGTAGAAGACTTTTTCTAGTAAGTAGATATATTTTTACCAGGTACATCATTGGAAGCATTAAGAACCTATTGAAAATAATATTAAAGAGTAGATTAATTGAGCTAGGAGTACAAGTTAACTTATCGAACACACCCTAGTACTTGTGCATTAGATCTCAAATGATAGATTCAAAGAGTTCTTTCAGTATTCTATATTTTCATGCTATTAATGCTAATATCTGTGCCTCTTTAAACTTGTATTGCATCACATTTTTTATAGCAATTTAATACAAAGTTACAATTATTTTGATTACATCCTTTACTTTTATTTTTTCTGTCATCTCTTAATCTCTCAATTTTTATCGATCTAGTTTTGGATCTATTGTATCCTCATTGTTAACTCATTTTTTCTTGATTTCACCTAGTAACAAATTCTATAAGTCCTTAGGTGATCAAAAAGACCAGCTAATTTACCTCAAATATTTTCTAAGGTCCATGGATATTGAGGTAAAACTGTTTGCATGGATTGGTTGAATTTCCAACTTTAATTTTCCTATCACTACGTTGATGAATTAGTTGATCAAGTGAGGTCCTTATAAATTATGAAGAATAACAAATAATCTACAAAAGAGATCAAGCCTACATAACTAAATAAAGAGGAAGAGTAAGGTAAGAAAGATTCATAGGAAGAGAAAGACTTAAATATCAAAATAGAGATAAAAAAACTTAGAAGAAACTGGTGATCAAAATATAAGAGGTAGAGGAAGAGGTTCATCTAGAGGAAGATGCATATGGAATTAATCTAAAAGACAATGATAGCTTCAAGAATTAGTACCATATTTAAAATTCTATAAAATAAAATTCCATATCATTGACCAAAATTGGATTAAAATCAATTTTAAAATAATACATGGACAAACATCACAAATAGAACAAGATACTTCCTCATCATCTCAAAAGGATAGTGAAGAAGAAGAGCCAACAAATTATGTAGCCATATATTCAATTAAAGAAATAATGCAAGATTCTTGGACAGTAGATGGTATATGCTCTAATGACATAACACCTCATAAAAATTATCTTCTAAATTACAAAATAAATAGTAGTCTTAACAACATTAAAATTGGAGACGAAAAATACTTAGTCATAAAAGTAATAGGATATTGTGTAGTTAAATTAAACAATGGATACAAAATCACCATTTCCAATGTGTATTATGTTTCTAATCTCTCCAACCCTCTCATGGTCACTAGAAAAGTATCTAGTGGAGGAAATAGTGTTAGTTTTAAGAGAAAAATTTGCATTATCAGTAAATGCAATAATGAAGATATTGTGGAAAATAAAACCTTGAATAATAGATTATATTGCCTTAAATGTCACTATCTCAATGAAAAAGAAGACGTCATAAACCATAATACTACTTAAGAAATGCATGTCCTTACAAAAAAATCTTGTGAAATCTCAAAAAAAAAAGTGAAGTGAAAAAAATAGTAATGAGAATTTCAAGATGTTCAGACTTTACCATGGATGGTTTGATCATACCTCTTATCAAAAAATTGAAAGAAGAATCAAACAAAAACAATCTATAGGAATAAAAATTTTAGATATTCATTAAGACAAATGTGAGACCTCCATGCAAGGAAAGACACTAATTCTCTTCATAACTCTCACATGATAAATTATGAAAAACCATTTGAAATTTTGCATATGAATCTTGTTGGACTAATGTTTGTTATTTTAATAGGAAGCGTAAATTATTTCATGATCATAGTAGATGACTACTTAAGATACACTAGGACTTATAATCTAAAGTAAAAGTATCAAGCCCTTGAATACTTTAAAACTTTCCAAAAACTAATTTAAAACTCCATGAATGTTACAATTAAGGCTCTCAAATTAGATAAAGGAGGTAAATTTAGAAATTAATAATTTAATAATTTCTACAAAGAAATTGATATTTTTCATTAGAACACATGTGGATATAGCTTGCTATCATACGAAGAAACTAAAAGAAAGAATAATATAATACAAAAAATGACATGATTCTTACTAATTTATGTCTCCTTACCTATCCAATATTGGAGTATGGGTGTCATAAATTCTTATTATATTTTTAATTAAATCAGCACCAAAATCAATGAAGATAGATCTTCATATGCAGTTCTATATAAAAGTGTTCCTAACTTGATTCATATGAGAATATTTTAGTGTCATTATAATGTAAATACCCCAAAACAAATAGCGAAATGGCATGATTCTTACACCAATGGATACAAATGCTATGATCTAATAAATAAAAAATTGGCATGTTTCAAGAGATACTATATTTTTTGAGACAAAGTTTAGTACAAGTGAATTTTTTTAAATGGCAAGAGCAATTAGACACCTGTGAAAGTTTAAAATGTAGGTTCAAATAGACCATACTCACACTTAGATTCTAGATACAAATTTTGAGAAACAGATCTACAAGTTCTCATAATATTACAAATATTACATATTTAATAGTCTCAAGTGAACCAACCAATGTTAATGAAGCCATAAATTTAAAAGTCTAGAAAGAAGCCATGGTAAAAGAATAAGGTATTATCCTAAGACATAACACATGAGAATTAGTGGATAAAATAAAAGATGAAAAGGTTATTTATTGTAATTATTTGTATAAAATAAAGTACAATGAGAAAAAATAAGTCATAACACACAAATCAAGACTTGTAGAAAGAGGATTCAAACAAAAGAAACCTATTGACTATCTCAACAAAGTATGCAAACTCAACAAAGCTTTATATGACCTAAAGAAAGCACCTAATATTTGGTTTTTGAGAATTAATGACTATCTTAGTGAAAGTAATTATCAAAATTATATGTTTAAAATAACACTATATTTCAATAATAAATAAGATGATTTCATCATCATATCACTATATATAGATGACATTAACTTTATTACCATCAATAAAAGGTTAGCTAAAAATTTTAAGAATGGCATGAAAACTAAATTAGAAATGAACCTTGGAGAACTTAAAATACTTTATAGAAGTTGAAGTAAACTAGAATAATGAGGGAATGAAGATTGATCAATGAAAATGTGAAAATTCTATCATTAAAAAATTCAATCAAAAGAATAATATGCTAGTTCATGGTCATTTGTCATGTAGTTTAATGTTAAGCAGTAAAGATAAGAATCTTGTGATAAATGAAATCCTATATAGAACCATGATTGAAATACTTCAATTTCTATATCATATTAGACCAAATCTAGAATATCCAACATCATACTAATTCAGATTCATACAAGAGCTAAGACAATCTTACATCTAAGCACTTTTGCATCTCCTTATGTAAAATAAACTTGCAAATTTGGTATCCAACTTAGTAAAAGAGATAATAGGCTTCATGCATATTTAAATGATGATTAGGAGGAAGATATTTATGACAAAAAATACATATCAAAAGCTATGATTAGGCATGAAAAAGTCCAATATACTAGAAATGAAAAAAAAAAAACAATCATCCATCAACTAGTAAAAAAAATAAACTAAGGGAAAAAATCATACCTGTCGAACATTGGTGGCTTTGTATAGAATGTGCCCTCCATAATTCACTCTTGAAAGTTGATGTTGAATGTAAGAGTACTTGGATTTGATACCACTTGTGGATTGAGAACTTAGAAGGGGAATTGAATAAGTCACCCAAATCAAAATGGCATTAGTCATAATAACACACCAATAATTATGTGGTTTCCTAACTTGGGTACATCCACACTCAAAGGGTAGAATCTATGCACATCTTTGGACTTTATTTCTTTAAATTGTGATTTGAAGGGCACCATACCCTATACAAGCTCTTAGTTATGCAATGGATTTTTTCATTCTCTGAAACCACTCAACCCCACAAGGTTCCAACAAACTCAAAATATGATTTTAAGCATCCCACAAGCTTTACAAATTGAGCTTTACTCTAGAGTGTTTTGACACTACGAAACCACTTGATCCTATAGGATCTTGATAATATTAATATGGATGCCTTCCCACAAGAATCACATCAACCTCATAGGACTGCAAGAAAGAGGAAAAATGACAAAAGGAAAGAATCTTACTAGATTGACAGATCCTTGTACTTTGAAGCATATTACTACGTACAACCAAGAAAAAGATGTAACAATGAACTACAAAAGTATAATAGCATAGAGTAGATAATGAGGAGCTTGATGTGATTGATGCATTATGTTTCCCAAGATTTTGATGTCTTTTTATAGCCTTGAAGTCTCCAGAAACTTCTTAGAATTCATATAATGGATAATGGTTACTCAATGGCCAATGTAGATGTCTTCTTCATGGTAGAGACATCTACATGAGATCGAATTTAATTTTGAAGAGAAAGCTTCTTTAAAAATGGAATGTCTCTTGTGAGAATTCTTTAAGGATATGTCTAATCTATAATGAAGATGTCTTCTAAGAATAGTAAAAATCTCCTAAACTTTTGTTCTTTATCTTTTAAGGCTTTCTCCCATTGATTTACCTTCTTACCAAACCTTGAAGCCTCTTCATTTGACTTGTAGCCTTCATTTTTGTCCATGCTCATCCATGCTCTCATCTTATCCATGTAGGCTTCACTTTGTCATCTCATTGTAAATCTCATTTCCTTGAGTTCTCATTCATGCCTTGCACAATCATCATACACTACACACAATCTATGTTCTCCATACTCCTTAAGGTTTCAACATACCAAAAGACCAACAATGCCAATTTTAACTTTTTAATTATTTTGTTAACAAAAACAAACATACTACTTTGGTAGTTTACAACCTGTTTCATAAGATATTTCGAATTTGTATGAGATTGTTAATTATTTAACTAATTTTTGTTAGCTTTTTTACTAATTTTAGTAATTTATAGGTGGTTTGCACTAGATTTTTACTTATAATTTATTATCATTAGATTTTTGTTTATTTTAATGATAAAATAAAAAATAACTAAAAAACAAATAAATATTATAATTTTCAACCTTATTTTACATTGTTTCAGCTTAATCTACCTTATTTTTCTTTAATTTTACCTTGTTTTGACCATGTTGGAACCTTGTTTAGCCATGTTTTTCCTTGTTACAGCATTGTTTTACTTTGCTTAGCCTTGTAATGATTTTATTTTACCTTCATAAGCCTTATTCACCATGTTTTTACGTTACTTTGCCTCATTTTGTTCAGTTATTACATCTATTTTGCATTATTTTAACATTATTAATAATTTTATCATGTAGATGCAACTTGATGTGCTTATGTTGACATGTAGGATTGAGCTAAGAAGATGAGGAAGAAAATTTAGCTAGTGTTGAGCCTAAATGGACCCTTCTTGTGATGTTAATTGATCAAAATGACATTGAACAGTTAAGCCTTAAGCCTTGAGACCTTTAACTGTATAGCTTGGATGCCTTAAGATGGCTTGACTACCCTTACCCTTGAAACTAGAAACATCTTAAAAGGTTATTGGAATAATTTTTTTATTTCAAACCATGATGGTGAGGATAAAACAAATGAAACCAAGTTCCTTGGTAGAACATAAGCTTCCTCAAGACATTATCAATTCCCTACATGACAACATGAAAACCTTCATATGTCCTTAATTACATGTAACATTGACATGTTTAATTTTAGTATTTTTAATCTTTTATTTGTATGAGAATGTGACATTGATTAACCTTGTTGCCTAAAAGAAGTGAGTCTATATGACTTGTGATGGGACGTGATATCGCATGGGCCGCGATATCATGTACACGATATCGCATCCCCTGCAATATCATGATGTGTAGTCATATCTATAAATAAGAGGTGGCTCTCCCTTGTTTCTCATCCTAGGCTTAGGCTGTAGTGAAACTTTGCCAGTTTGATCTCTCCAAAGATAGAATATTTTCCATGTGCACACAGTAGAAACTCCAAAGTGAATAGATCTTTATTCGAGAAAATATTATAGCTTAACACATGTTTGTGTACGGAAATAAAGAAGAACTTCTTGGATAAACCTTGTTGTGCATGGAATAGGCTAAATAGGATTTTATTTATTGTTATTTATTTTTTATCATTTAAATTCTTTCTTGGTTCATTAAATATCTCTCAACCCTTCTCTCCTAGTTAAGTGCCTTAGTACGATCGCTTCAAGCACGTGCATTACACTTGGTGATCCCAGCAACGACTAGCGTTTGGTAACCAAGGTTGCATTGCTTCAAGGTGTGAACGGTAAGTGGGAATGGATGCTAATGCTAGGTTAATTAAGACTTAGTTAGTAAGTTAGAGTTAGCAATTAGTCTCTTCAACCCTTCACCTCTCAGCATAGAAGATAAAATAGAAAAGCTATAAAAATCATATACCTCAGACTTACTTAACCATACACCATGACAAATAAAATTAAGTCTGGGAAGACAACAAATAATTAACCTTAAGTGTTCCATGAGGTGTGTAGGCACTTAGTTTGTGGAGTTCAACCGGATCACACGTGTTACGCTCGTATTCGTATGGTTGAGTATAGGGGTACCTCGCCACTCATCATTGGCGCCGTTGTCGGGGACTAAATGTTTGTGCGCTAAGTAGAACATTGGAAATCACTTACCTCGTTGGGAGCTTAAATGAACCCTTAGGGTTAATTAAATGAAAAATTATATAACGGTAAAATAACATACCAATAAAATAACAATGTCTTCTTCTTTGAATAAAAGCACTTCACCTAGGAATCGTATGAGAAACAGTCGTTAGTCAAAAACACAACCAAAATTAGCCAGTTCCTCAACAATATAGGGTGGTATATAATCATCCTGATCAGTATATACGTAATTTTACCTTTATCCTCCGTTAGGATGAACAGATGCACTAGAGAGACTTGCAAGGTAACATAGTGTTACCTCCAGATTGTGCAGTCCCCAACATACTTCTTCGTGCTCTGGCATAGGTAAGAATGATGGAATTATATGCTGAATACGTTGCAGCAGATTTTGACATGAGGGATTACTATCCCACAGCCGCACAACATTTAAGAAACTCAAGGAGGAGAGCCAACATACACTATTGAAGGGCAAAGGAGTCCCGCATGTCCTAAGTGAAATAGGAGATGGTGAACCACTTATAACGAGTTCTCCATCAAATGATGGTCCCCCTCATAATGATAGTGAGGAGGTTGGGTATCAGAACCTATGATCCATGATACAAAACCCTGGTTCTGATCCCCGTGAACACCAACTATTCATTGAGGGAATAACAACACATGACAAGGTTGGGCATCACCTAAGGTAAACATTTATGGAAAGATCGAGAAGAAGAAGGTTCCATGCATCACATAGAGTGACTTAGAGGATGATGACATGCAGGAATCATGGGTGATGAAAAATTTAACATCTCCTGCATGTAATCGGTGTGCACCAGAGGATAATATTCAAAGGTACCTGTATGTAGCAACCACACAAGTAGTAGAAACCCTGTGGTTGACAGCTAGTCGAAAGAGCAAACCAACATGCATGGAATGAACTAGGGAAAGAACCCACACTCGTAACGAAGGAATAAACACATTGGAGTATGAGCATTGCCGACTACCACCCCTTAATCTAAGAACATCAGTTGGGAGAAGTTAGACACTTCTAAGAAATTCAAATAGGTGGTTATTATTTTGGATCTCTCCCTTTCCATTCAGTGATGGGGGAGATGGCCACCTATGCTGATCATTGAAGGCCCTCAGTTCTTTTAAGTTTTTTTTATGTGTTTTTGTTTTACACATTTTTATTTTACACATTTGTTTTACATGTTTTTGTCTTTCATGTTTTTGTTTTACACATTTTTTTTTACAAATTTCTTTAACTTTTCTTGTTTTTGTTTTACAACATTGGTATACTTTTTCATTTTTTGTGTGTGTGATCCATCTTGTAAGTTTGTCACCCAATAAGTGTTCTTCATGATGGTATGAACTATTTTCATACTGATTGCTAATGTTTGGTTTTTACCTTTAATTCATGATGTTGATACTAAGGTATGTTTCTTTTGATCTACCAAGCAATGAGTCCACTTCATCCATCCATCCACAAGTTCATATACCATGCAATGAGTCCCTTCCTAAATAAGAACTCTAACGAATTGGTGATTGGGCATTTCTTAAACTAAGAAAGGACTCTAGGATTATAAAGGGTGTGACTTCAAGGGAACTTGATGCTTTTGTGTTGGCCATTCTCTTGGGTGCTTGGATGTTTTCCTCTTGAGTTTTCTTACCATTTCAACATCACCCAATCATTAGGAAGCTGAGCAAATAAAAATAAAAAAGTCTTTGCATGGTGTGGTTCTCATGCATAAACACATAAAAAAACTGGAGAATTCAAATCAC
Organism: Gnetum montanum; assembly: GCA_015680685.1. Lineage (NCBI taxonomy): Eukaryota > Viridiplantae > Streptophyta > Gnetopsida > Gnetales > Gnetaceae > Gnetum > Gnetum montanum. The sequence continues at coordinate 367,570 of MNCI01023373.1, read as the reverse complement.
ACCCCTTAGAAAAAATAATCCATTGGGCTACAAGAACTAGTTATGGAACTCAAAATCAAAATGTTCCCTCTAACTAAGGCCCTTCTCGCTTCCCATTCTCTCCTCCTTGTTCCATCGGAATGGTGGTGGCTCTTGGTTGAAGGAATTCTTGTTACTTCAAGAGGATGGATTAGCCGAATGCATTAATGCGAAGTCACTGGAAGTGGTTTGTTTGAGGTTGGACTTTGAATGGGATTTACTAAGTAACATTAATCATGAACTTCACAAAGGGCTATACACCACCTTGTTCTTGAGATTCCATTCCATTTTCTTCTCTCCATCCTTCTCTCCATTGTTCACCTCATTGCCGATTATATCATTAGTGTATATTTTCGTTGAAACATTGTTTTCTTTTTGGTAAATTCTTGTAGTTAAGACTTTAACTCTTATTCCAATTGACATTACTAGAGCCTACGGACTCTTTGAATGTGGGCTTGTTAGGGCATTAAGGGCATGAGCCTGCTTTGGCAAGGACCCACTGACATTCCTATTTGGTGAACTAGTTAAATCCTTTTCCCTAACATTTTTGCAATCCATTTTATTTTGTTCATTTCCATATTGACATCCATTTCATTGATGTTATAGTTTTCTCTTTTTCTCCATCTTTCTTGTTCTTTTTCTTTCTCCATTCTATATCTACCAAAGGTTCGCAATTAGTAATGGGGGTACGGGACCCAATTTTTTTGATTTTCTCCTAACCCTACACCTTCGGTAATCACCACTATTATATCTCTAGATTCACATCAGCCATACCACAACTCATCCAATGGACCTTTCACCAAAGCAAGGTATCCACTGCATTGAAATTCATTTACCCTTGCTAATATAAAGACTATGTTGTGTGTGCAAATGATAATCATACAACAACAGATTAGATCTGGAGAGAAAACTTGGAATGGAATAGTGCTAAAGAAGCTATGCAAGGTGCAAGATCAATGGTGCACTTATGAATGAACAACAAAAGGTGTAATCTTGGCATTGGTAGTAGCAAAACTTCTTTCTCTCTCTCTCTATCAAGCTGCCAAATAAGGCCTGATGTCAATGTAATAAGGTGTTCACTCTTGTTATCATGAACACCAGTTTTTTCATGTCTTGTAATGATGATCTATTCACATGTCATCCCATTAGTTCCATTTAGTCAATAATCCCATACCTTCCCAATATTTTGTAAGGAACTCAAGGACGAGTTTTCATTCAGTCAGGGGGGTATGATGGGACCAGATATTGCATGGGCCACGATATCACAGTGCACCATCATATGTATAAATAAGAGGTGGCTCTCCCTTATTTCTCATCATAGGCTTAGACTGTAGTGAAACTTTGGTAGTTTGATCCCTCCAGAGATAGAATATTTTCCATGTGCCCGCAGTAGGAACTCCAAAGTGAACGGATCTTTATTCGAGCAAATATTGTACCTGAACACATGTTTGTGTACAGAAATAAAGATAAACTTCTTGGATAAACCTTGCAGTGCCTGGAATAGTCTAAATAAGATTTTATTTATTATTATTTATTGTTTATCATTTAAATTCTTTCTTAGTTCATTAAATCTCTCTCAACCCTTCTCTCCTAGTTAAGTGCCTCAGTATGATTGCTTCGAGCACGTGCATTATGCTTGGTGATCCCAGCAATGACTAGCGTTTGGTAACCAAGGTTGCATTATTTTAGGGTGTGAATAGTAAGTGGGAACGGATGTTGACGCTAGGTTAATTAAGACTTAGTTAGCTAGTTAGATTTAGCAGTTAGTCTCTTCAATCCTTCACCTCTAAGCATAGGAGATAAAATAGAAAAATCTATAAAAATCATATACCTCAAACTTACTTAACCATACACAGTGACAAATACAAGTAAGTCTAGGAAGACAACAAATAATTAACCTTAAGTGTTCCATGAGGTGTGTAGGCACTTAGTTTGCGGAGTTCGATCAGATCGCATGTGTTACGCTCGTATTTGTATGGTTGAGTGTAAGGGTACCTTGCCACTCATCAACTTGTTATCTCTTTTTTGCATAAGAATATACTGCAAACTTTATATAAACATGTAAAAAAGTACATATTTTTCATGTTTTACAAGTTGTAACCATTGGTGTCTTGTATCTTCTTATTATCTCATGTGGCCATATGCAATCTCTTGTAATCACATGTATTCTTTGATTTGTTTTGTTGTCCCAATGGAGTTGTGTGTGCAGGGCAATCCTAGAGCCATCATAGAGGTATTATTCATCATAGCAGTGAATCATCATGCGATCTTGATATACAAGATTCAATTAGCTTATTCAACTATGCCAAAAAATGCTTAGTTCACATCACTTTCATTACCTTTCCTAAGAAATAAACCCATAGCAAAGCTACAACCTTCATAACCCTAATAATAATCAAGACCTCTACTTGACATTTATTCACTATGGCCATATGACATCTCCATTGACATACTTTGCCATCAAGTTCATTGGATGTAACACATATCATTCAATGAGAAAATGGAACCAAATGTTTCCTTGGAAATAAAACACAGTAAAGGTTTTACCCATTAAAAAATGTAGAAGTAAAATTTCAAGAAATCCAAGAATCTAGGTTACCAAAGAAGCCCAAGAAGGGAGTGTTGGTTTATCTAATACAACATCAAGTAATCAACAATTTGAGCACAAAGCATGAAGACCTTTTCAGCTATTACATATGTAACCACATTACCATAAATATGATGTCAACATTTGGAATTTCTTGTTAGCCCATGAAAATATTCCTCAATAACTAATATAGCCTTTATCTCATCTCAAACTCATAACATTCCATTGTGACTTAATTCACCATTGTGAGCACATCTTAACATGGTTCAATAACTATGGAATCATTTGTTTAGAGGAAGCATTTGTGATGAACTTGCAATAAGGTTTTGTATTCTTTATTGATGTCTCTTGGATCAAGCTTCCAAACATTGACAAAGAGAGACCAATAAAAAAGCACATAGAAAATTTATATTATGCATAAAAAGCCTAATAGCCAAGAATATATGTCTTAATTTGATGGTAGAAATAATTGCCTATTTTCACATAAAAAATTCTACCTTATGGGATTGTTCTTGGAAACTTTTGGATATTTTATCATGTGTAGAGTAAAATTTACAATTTACAAGTTGTAAATTTCATTTAAGCCAACATGTAAAGGCTTAAATGTAAATATATTACCAAAATTGGCAGAAAAAGGCCAAAAACGTTGGTGGCATACATGTTGGAGTTTGGGCCATGAAAATAGTCTAAATGTACCATCAAATTTGGCAAGAAAAGTCAAAAACGTTTGTGGTCAATATGCTACACTTTTTAAGTGGTGAAAGTACCAAATATGTTGTATTTCAATGTCCAAATATTCAAAAACGTTGGTGTATCATATGATATATTTTTTGGCCACTAAATGACATCAAAAACTTTGCAATGAATGTTAAAAATAAATAAAAATCAAGTTGGCTAAAAATTAACACATCCATAGCCTATTTAAAACAAAGTTTGCATCATTTTGAGGACTTATGATTTTTTTGCAACTCTTTCAAACTTGAGAAATTTTGAGAGAGAGGGAGATCTAAGAGTTGAAAGCGATCATCAAGAGTAGATTGTTGAAGCATTGAGATCCTATTGTAGCATTAGTAAGCCAAGAATATTTGTGTATATTGTTTGATAAGCACTACCCACCCATAAGCCAGATTTGCATCACCATTTTGAAGGAGCTGTGAAACAATTGTAGTTTTCCATTTTGTACTCTTTGAACCATGTATTTTAATTGCATTAGTATATATGGTTTGCATTGTTTTGGTTCATTTTCTAATTATTTTTTGCAATAATACTTTCATGTATGCTGTGTTATTTATGCATTTTCTCACTTATTTTCATCAAAATTTAATCCCAGTAACATACCTCTAAGTCCTCAAGTGATTGACAAGACTATTTGAGGTAAGTTAGATCCTTTCTGAGGACCATGGATCTAGAGTTAAGCTATTATGTGCTATGATGTTTTTTTCTCCAACATAAAATTTTTCAATCATTATAATTTTATTAAAGAGGATAATAACACACTTACAAATCAAATCCTTGAGAAGGTCATGCTTCAACCTCATGGATGTAGAATGCATATTTGTGAGCCCAAATTGCATAACCAACCATTCAAACAATCCATGTAGTATCTTGAAAGATATCTTTCATTCATCACTAGGCCTAACCTGAGTTTGATGGTATCCATGATTCAAATTAATTTTGGTAAAAACCTCTACATTTGTAAGGGCATCAAGAATAAGATCCATTCTTGGAATAGAAAAATTGTATCTCACTATTATCCTATTCACAATCCTAGAATCAATACACATTCTTAATTCATCATTATTCTTCTTCGGTATAAGAATTTTTGAAAATGTAGAGAGTGAAATTGGTTTTCTCATAAAGTCATTTGCAAGTAACTCCTCTACTTGTATTTTCATTTCATACTACTAATTTGGTACCATCATCTATGTTACTTTATATGAAATGATAGCACTAGAGATGAAGTACTTTTGATGCTAAGCATTTTTCATTGGTGGTAATCCATCAAATTTTTCCTTAAACACCTTAGAAAATTGCTTCTTAAAGCATAGAAAACTTGTTGTTAGTTCTACCTACACAAAATCATGGTTAGAAGCAAGAGTTAATATAATAAAAAAATCAAAGCTTACGTCATCATGTTCTTTAATATATTCTCTATTCCCAAGAAGAATTAATCAAGAATTAAGTAAGCTTTACTACCTCACTTATTTAGTTTTCATAGGAATCAGCTCATGGATTCTATCAAGTCTGGCTACAATCCATGTATTTTTTTACTCCATGAAATTAAGCACCATTATCAAAATTTTAAAGCCTTCCTTTAGTTGAATTATCATAATAAATTGGTAGTACATCATAATAACTTCCAATTTTAAATTTTAAAATAGATTTCTCTCTCATCTCTTGATAGAAATCTCTTAACAGCAATAAATATTATAGGGTCTAGGATATGGATTTATTACTAAATCCAATATACTAATTACATGACAGAAAATAACATTGTTTGAGGCTCTCATCAATAAAAATATAAGTCTATTCCTTACTAAGAAAACATCTAGTCCCAATCCAAAATAAGAATTTTCTTGATGGATGATCTCCATAAATGCATATGAATTCAATTGACAAAATTTTTTAATTTTGGAAGCATTAAGATTATCTCTTTGAATATCTTGGCTTGATATCTCCTCCACTTCCATGATTTGTATGTCCTTACCCTTGGTTTCCTTGTGAAGTGGACATTTCCATTGCTTGTATCTCCATTATGCACATTTCAAGCACTTAATCTTGGATGCGCTAATGTCATAACACTTTACTTTTTTACATTTATATTTCTTTATCTTACCCTTCTCATCATCATTATATTTCTTCCTATCATGGATACCATTCTTTTGCTTATATTTTATCTTAGATTTCTTCTCTTATTTGAATCATTTATTCTTTTCCTTTGAAAATTATTTACTTCCACTTGCAAATCCAAATTAGAGGTCGCATTAATTATTAATGGCTCATTGAATAAGAAATCCTACTAACAAACCATCTCAAGAGCTCTAAGAAGGATGGAAGTCTAATCATATTTCTCCTAGCTTACTTAGCTTGATGGAATAGTTCACAAAATTCAATGTAAAATCATTGACACCTTTGTCCTTTCGTTTGAGAAATTTTAACTTCATAATTATCACTTATCTTTGCAAAGATTATTTAAATTTTATCTCAACAAATATTTCATTAGATTCTAATCCCTAATAGATTGACCATTTTACCTCTCATAACTTTGAAATTTTTGTTTCCATCAAGTTGAAGCTATACCTTCTAATCTAGATTTAGCAATTAATAATCTTAACTTATTTGATATCTCTTCTAACTAAAAGTGCTTTTTCGAAGATATTAAGCTAACTTGTAAAAGCACTAGTGCCATCTACACCATTGAGCGTGTTCAATTCTACATATTGAAATCTTACAACATTTCTAAATGTGATAGAAATCCTTCATCTTCATCATCAAGCTTGTCATGAGAAGCATGTGATCTTAGTGATGAAGTTCTTAGAGTTTTGACATGAGGATTTAGATCTTCATCCCCTAGAATCCTTTCTTGGTGGATTCTCACACTCTCATAGTTGAAATGTTCTTTCTCCTCATCCACTCCCCCTTCACTAGGCTAATAAACTTGTTCATCAACATTTTAGTGAGAATTTTCATCATCATCATGAGTTTGAATATGGTTGAAATCTACATTTCTATATACCTTAGTACTTATCTTGTCTAATCATTTAACTATTAGTTGAAATTTTAATTTCATGATCTCCATGTCTCTATTTAGGACCTAAAAATATTTCTTCTTATGAGCCATCTAAAATACATTTAAAACTCCATAACCAAATTCCAAATAATAATAAACCTAACGATATGATACTAATAACCTAGAGTAGGATCACTCTAATTTTATTTAACCCTTCAAAATACACAAAATTCAAATATTATGTAAGAAAATGAATTGCTAGAAAATAAGAAAGCTAATGATCTTTTCTTAACTTAAAGAAGATTATAAATAAAATAAAATCCAATCCATAGAAACATTAATCATTGACATGATTAGCCTTAATGCAAGGTAAATTTGATCTAATCTCTTTCTCACATATAGGTCTAAGATCCACACATGCACACAGAGGATTACAATGGTTAATATCATCTATATAATTAATCCTAAATATGCATATAACTCTCATGTAATCTCTCTTTCAACTCTCTTATGATAAACTCTTACATGGCTTCACATATAAAACTTGCAAACATAATTAATATTTATGAATTACAAGACTAAGATCTTATGAAAAGATTCTCCATGATCAACTTGGAGATTCCAAATAATTTTCAATCTTGACCACAAAGTTCCTAGTTATTTTCAATCTTAAAACTACCATTTTAGAACTTTTCATGTTTGAATAGGATGTCTAAAAGATTGATAAGATGTATTCTCTTGTGATAATACATCTCCTATTTGGGATAGATTTCTTTCCAGAGATGTATTTTATTATTGATAAACATCTTCATAGAGATATATCTTTGTTGGATAATATGTCTTATCTATTGTCAATACATCTCCTAGCCATCTAGGATGTCTTTTGTGTGTCATCTCAGCTGTTAGGCAAGACATCACTTTGATAACAAAAATGTCTTTCTAGCTACATAAAACCTTCTATCTTTCACCTATAGGGATGAAAAGGGATATGAAACTGACATAGGGACACCTCTTCTAAATCTTTTTTCATGAGTACTAGTGGTCAATTTGCAAGTTTGTAAAGTTGGACAAATTTCCTTGCTATGAGTTACAAAAAAAGTAAAGACATATAACTATAAGAGGAGACATTATAAGATCTATAGTTGGTATAAAATATAGAGGTTATATTTCTTGTTGAGCATAGATGATGAAAGAAAAAAGAAAAAAGAGAGATTTGGGATAGAAAATTCTAGAAAAGGGTATGTCTATCTACAACCAAGTCTATATGATTTGGGTCATAACTCTTTATATGTGTGTTTGATATCAGATCTATGTGAAGAGATCTAGAATGATTAAACCTTACATTAAGATCAATCATTATGTGATTGTAAAGTCAAAATATCTACAATAGTGTTCAGTGTGTGAGGATTAAATATGATCTAGGTTTTGATTCCTTTATAATTATAATATTTTTGAGTTAATTGAAAATAGCTAGTTTTCTAGCTTTTCTACTAATCGAATTATATTGTGTTCTTTATAGTTTTTTGATTTTATGTGTTTCAAAGATTAAAGAAAATTAAAATAACCATACTCCAGTGAATGGTATGAAAGCCATAGGGTTTTCTTTTATTGAAATTTAGTTATATATATATATTTCTATTTCAAATGTACAATAAGAAAAAATCCATTTAAGCCTTGAATCAAGACATGGTAAGTATGAAATATACCTTTTAGCTTATGATTATTTGATTGGATGAGATCAGTATAAAGGTAGATTAAAATATAGGTTCCAACCATATTCAACCATGTAATGATGATGTACAATATTACTCTAATGATGATAAAGAACTTTGTAAACCTAGTAAAATGAGATTTGATGAGGATGAAAAAAATTTAGATATGGAAGCATGAGAATCCATTGGCCTTAGGTTCCAAGGGAAGGGAATCTAGATCCTTATGCTAGAGCTCCAAGAGTTTTATCTTCAACATCAAATTTTTCTCATGAGAAGCTTGATAACAAAATTAAAGCAAGAATTACCAAAGAGTTCAGAATTGCTATAAGACTTATATATGTAAATTAAAATATTTGCATTGATGTATATGATACCAATGCATCTACAAGCTAGATAAATATGCTTAATGGGAATTTTGAGCTAGAAGGTTTACAAAATCAAATGCTAGTACTTAATTTAGAATTCATATTGAAAGGTATGGCTTCAACTTGAAAGGAAAAAGAATTATGAATTTATGAATGAAAAATGATCAACATATGAGGGATTTGTTCTTAATGAAATACAATTTGAAATAGAAATTTTAGAAATATTGGTAGAAACAAGAGATAATTATGATGCTAGAATTTCTTAGATAGGGAGATAAAGATGTCATTGAATTTTATATTAATTTTTTCAATCTATTCCATCATGATAAGGTAAACTAGAAGGAGTATGCATGGATTTTAGTCCTTTTGGGTGATCGGAAGATGGCTTAATGGAAAGAGTTGTCATTCTATAAACTTAACCAATTAATGAGGATTATGATTTCTCACTTAAGAAAGAGAAAACACTTAGTATATTTGGGAATAGAAGGAAATAAGCTTCAAAATAAAATAACAAGGGATTAAAATATGAAAAGAGATGTAGGTATAAATATAAAGATAAGGAGGAAAATCATGGAAGTATGAAAAAAAAATGAGACATACATAGGCAAGAAGGACTAAGGAAATGACAACAAGGATAAAGATAAAAAGTCATCTAAGATTTTTTGCTTCAAATATGAAGAGTGGGGATACAAACAATGGGAATTTTGACTTCATAATACAACTCATCAGGGTAGAGGACATATCTAGCTAAGCATTTTAGAAAGGTAATCATAATGCTTCAAAAATTGAAAATATTTATGAATTAAACTCTTATACATTTATAGGAAATTTCAGAGGATACCATTCAATAATAAAATTTTAATTGAGTTGGGGATAGGTGTTTCTTATTAGGGAATGGATTCTTGTATTACTTGATGGGAGAGCTAAGGAAAATATTATTACTCTAAGAAAGTTGCTAGATAGGATTTAGCGAAAATTTATCATCCTAAATCCTACAAGATGCATTGGTTGTGAAGAGATTACTCTCAAGAGTTGAGCATGAAATGTGTCTTGAAATTTTAAATTGAAAGTTTTCATGATTTTATGAAATGAGATGTATTGCCAATTAATTGTGCTAATGAAACACTAAGAAGTCCTTAGAATTTTGATAATAGTGCTTAGTTTGATGGAGCAAGAAATATGTGTGGTGTAACAAAACCTAATGGAATCCATGATTTGATTCCTATGATAGTTGAACAAGTGAGACAAAAAGCCTCACTTAATGTTTTCTTAATTCTTCATGGGCAGTAAAAGTACATTAAAGAACATGATGAAGTTACTTCTAGTTTTATGGTTATATCAATTATTACTTCTAACCATGATGTTGAGTAGGTAGATATTCCAACAAGTGTGCTAGGATTAAAGTAGTAATTTTCCAAGGTGTTCAAAAGGGAAGTGGATGAATTACCATCAATGAGGAGTGCCCAACACCAAGTTAATTTCATTCATGGTGTTACCATTCCAAACAAGAGGGCATACTAAATTACATAAAATCAAAGGATTAAATTGAAATGGTAAGTAGAGAAGTCACTTATGAATAGATTTTTAAGGGATTTAATTTGCCTTTGTGCAATTCCAATAGTCCTTATGTTAAAGAAGGACAATGTTCAATGAAATATGTACATTGATTTAAGGGTAATGAACATGATAATAATGAGTTCACATTTCCTATTCTTAGAACATACAATATCCTTCATGCCCTTACTAACGTAATGATATTTAGAAAAAAATAATTTGAAGAATGATTGTTGACTTTTTGGTATGTCAAAACCTTAAGAAAAATGGAGAACAAGGATGTTCGTATGATTGCTATGTTTATACAGCAAGAAACTGGATTAAAACAAAAGGAAAACTTGAAGAAAAAGGAAATCATCAAGATCTCAAGAAGGCATTCAGGAGTTCAAGAGCATGGACAAGGAAAGAAGATTTCAAAGTCCAAAGAGAACTAAAGAAAGATGTGTCCAAGAAACAACAAACATCTTGGCCAAAGAGAAGAAGAATTAGTGAATATGTCTTGTAAAAACAAAATATGTCTACTACCAAGGAAAGAAAACTCTAAGAAATAATAGAAATATTGGCTAAGTTAAAGTTTGCTCAGAATGAGATGTCTCTAGAAAATAGGAGATGTTGAAACACCATAAATTTAGGGACTCTCATGATTTAATAGTCTCAGGATTTAGGCAAGGGTTCACACAAGCATAGTGTCACATTGGACCATTCAAAAAATACCCTCTATAGCATAGTCAATGTGGCACCTAGCCACAAGGCTAGTTTGCATGAAAGAGGCACCAAGGGTACACCGTATAGTCTAGCAAATTCTCTATCTCCCAGGCTAACAAGTTTGCTACACCCTCTAGCCTGCCCAGCTTGACACTTGACCCAGCTGATGGTCTACCCAGGGACCTTGCTAGGAGCTACCAAAAGTGTTCAAGATGAGTTAAAAAGTTTAGGAATTTTTCTAACTACAAGACCTACTATGCTGCAAAGCGTAGCAGGCCTTGGGAAGACTAATTAGGCACAAAAGATGCAGATTGACAATAATTCAATCCTTCAGGATATCTGCACCACTTCATCCTTGATGCATGGGCAACATGACATAGCAAAATGTGGCAAGTTTTGTTAAAAATCCTCTTCATTTGAGTGCTATGCTATGCTACGCTATGCAGCATAGCATAGCATAGTAGAGATGTACTCTAACAGTACTCCTACTCAGATGGCTTTGATGGAGTAAGCCTACTTGCCCATGCTTCAACCCTCAAACAAGTATGCTCCATTGCCATGCTAGGACATGATAGACATTCTGTGATAAAAATTTTGCAAAGTAAGTCAGAATTCGAGCCAAATTGGATGCTACACTGTGCTATGCTATGCAGCATAGCATAGCATAGCAAGGATAGAATGCATGAAGGTCCTTTTCCAAGTGGTTTAGCAAGAGGATTGCACTTCACTATACTTTGGCCTCTAAGAATACCTGTCCCACTTTTCCCAAAGGTCCTAGGCAAAGTTCCTTTTGAAAACATTGTAGATTAGATAGAAATTCCTATCACAACGGCTGCTATGCTGTGTTATGCTACATAGCATAGCACATCATAGCAAGGACACAAAGCACCAAAGCATCCTAAGGATAAACTCAACAAGTCCCAAGACCATTCAACAGGAAAGAAGAGGTTGTAGTTGCCTACCTAGCCAGGCCTCAAATAGGTAATCCTGGCTTACAAGCAAGATTTCTTTCGAGACTGGTAGCTACACTATGCTATGCTAAGCAACGTAGCACAGCGTAGTGTGTAGGTGTTTATGCTATGCCAATATGCTGGGTAGCATAAATAGCATAACACTCACATGGAAGTCCCAAGACATCTTCAGTTGGCTTTAGAACTTGTTGGCAATGGTTACTCTCATCTCGACATTTCTTCAAAGGATAAAATTAGAAGGTTTACTTTTTTTTTGCACCCGCCTGACTATCCCCAAAGTTGTCCCTATGCTTATCCTTGCTCCCTAGAGTAGGGAAAACATAGTCCTAGAGCATAGGCTCCACTTTGCATTCATTGTTGCCATTCATTATAACAAACATGGTAGTTTACTAGATTTTGGCACATGAAACTTGAATGGTATGGTCACTATACAATGAGCTTCATGATCAGCATCACATTGCAGCATAGCACACTAGCATGACATTGCAGCACAACATCATGCAACAATATGGCATAGTCACATTTGCACTCTATGGGACCCAGGACACATGGCATCCAAACGACATTTCTCTCCCACATCTGACTCTATAAATACCCTAGAGAACAATGTTCAAGGGGTTGGCTTTTGGAATACCATCGGCTTGCATTTGACATTTTGGCATATTGGCTTCCTGGTGATTAGCTTTGGTAAAGAGATTGGAAAATAGAAGGTCCCTGTTAGCAAGTAGTTGATAGCAGTCTAAGGAGTTGTGACCATACCGCTTCATTCTAAACTATGCCTATCCACACTACACATTAGTTGTACACCTTTAGCCAAACAAAGATCATATCACCGATCTTAGGGTGGTGCACCTTCTCACTCAAGCTTGTTTCATTTTGTTTTGCTATTATTGTATTTTGCATTATTCTCCATTAGTCTATGCTTGTTGTTCATCGCTTAAATTGCACATAACATCTTTTTAAAAAATGCTTATAAAAGGTTATTGTACACCAATTAATTCCTTGTCTGATTGACCAAACCGTTCAAAGCATCCTACTTCTGTTTACTCCAACATAGCCCTCACACGAATCCAAGGTTAGGCTATATTCTTGATGAACTCTTAGTGTTCTAGCCACCAACATTTTCGATTACTACAGCTTTTTGGCACTACAAGGAGGACTCTTTGTGCCCTTTTTGTATATCATGGATAATCCTACATGCCATTTCTACTCCATCACCTCTTAGCATAGATGTGACACCCTTGTGGTTGTCTACGCATCATGTGGTGCAGACTGGTCACAACGACAGTTCCTTAAGTACAGAGCAAGAAGATAGACTTTAACCATTTACTATATCACATTTACTTAGTTCATCACCCTACACTACCTACATCTCATGCAACATAGCAAACCTTTCAGAATAACACTCTTTCTTAGCATAGCAGGCATAACGGCCAAGGAAGTCAGCTTCTAACACTCGATAGTATACCTAATTTCAACTTTTCTCTTTTTAACAGTTTTCCTTTTACGAAAAGAAAATGATTCCCGCAACCACTTCCATTCCCACCTCGAACCTGGAGGTTCCCTACTCAGTAAAAAACATGATAGGTCCAAAGCGACTACCTAGCCTAGTCCTGGTACCATGTCAGTCTCTTAGGTTACAACACCTGTCACCCAAGCCCTTGGTGCAAGACGCAAAGCAATATGACTTTCTCTATGAAAAAATCTAGGTGAATCTACCCTTAGATCATCAAAAACTTGAGGATAAATGTAACTTCAAGTTCCTCCATCAGAATAGGAGGGATCTCATCCTTACCCCTGACATCACCATCCCGTTGACTAAAGTGTATCAGTGGATGTTAAACTAGCTGATGTGAGTGGGTAGGTCTAGGTAATGGGACATAATGTCCCACTACAATGAAGTGTTCCAAGATGGGTAGGAAGACTTAGACTCCCACTTTGAAGGTGGTGGCCATACCTACACCATGGCTATTCCTTCCACCATAGTTCTTTAGTCAAACCCAATTTTCTTTTCTTCCCCTTTTGTGGTCACCACAAGCCTACCATAGCCCATATCCTCTTCAGCAATGGATAGTTATCTAGCATTCCCAACCTATTAGCAAGTGGGCCCTTCAACCTCTTTCCCAGCTACCCTTCCTCCTTAATCTATCCTAGAATTGTACCTAAGGCTACACGGCCATACGTACACACTTTGCCTACAACACAATCGCATGTTAGCTTTGCTTCTATTTCCTTGTTTGCACCTGTTCCACCACTAGTAGTAGACCCACTCTCAACTGTGTGATGGATGCCAACCAATTCTTTCCCTACTATGTAACCTTCTCTAATGTTGCATCACATTCAACACCAAGTCTACTAGTTTCTATAGGTGGTGTAACCAAACACAGGATCATGGGCAGCTTTGCCAACTGGGAAAACTACCAACCCCACAGTGCTAGTAATGGTTGTCACCCCAATAGCACCACCCACTAGGTAGTGGACTACCTAGGCAACCTCACTTACTTGAGTAGCCCCAATATCACCCCCATGGAATAGGCCACTGCCCTTACAACACCACAAAAAATGGTTGCTCCTGTAGCCCCACAATCGTCTGCAACATCCCCAAGTCTAGATCAAGCCTTTCAACTCATCTAGACCCTCACTGAGGAAATGAAAATCCTCAAGGTAGTTGATTTTGAAACCATGTAGGTCATGGAATTTTACCATGATGGCCCTATTAACCTAGCAATCCCTATGCTCATACTACCCCCTAGGGTGACACTCCCCCAATTTACAATATACAATGGGGAGGACGATCCCAACGCACACTTGGTAATGTTTAGGTCTAAATATCAACTACTATAACCATGTCCACACATCATCATTCATGTATTTACCATGTCTTTGATAGTCATAGCTCTAGACTAGTGTCATGTGCTCCCATGTGCATCCATCTCAACCTTGGAGGAGTTGCTAAGTCAATTCGTGACTTGCTTCAAATATAACTTAAAACTGGAGGTCACGCTAGACCAACTCATGAGCATCAAGTAGGATCCACTAGAACCTATGCAGAGGTTCATAAAGTGGTGGAGCACAACCTTGAATGAGATATGAAAGCCTATCATTGAGTTCCACTTGTTGGCCATCTTCAAGGGAGTAGTAAATGACTTCATTAAGTCAAAACTTTACTACCTGGCTCCGTGCTCCCTTAGTGAAGCCTTTACTCAGACCAAGAGCATTCAAGATGTGGCCGAAGCTAATAAGGACCCATTCTATGTCACATACAAAAATGCACATATCAAAAAGGACAAAGAAAAGGACAAGGTGATAGCAACAACAATGGCTACTATGGCCAAGGAAGGCAAGCCCAACAACAACAACAACAACAACAAGGTAGCCATAACACCAATGCCACACCTAGCTCAAGCAACACTAGTCAATACTCAACATTAGCACCTGAGGTGCCAACCAAGCCTAGGCCCAACTTTGAGCACAAAGATCACTCCCAATATACCCCCTTACCCATTAAGCCTTTGAAACTTCTGAAGCAACTATTGGGAGCTAGGTGTATACAACATAAGAAGATGTTAGAGGAGGCAATCAAACATCATCAAAGGTATTATGAAGTTCTTAGGAAACCCGCCTTAGCCATGACCAATGAGCCACCAGTCCCTAAGAACTTTAGGCTAGAACGTTTCTATGACTATCACCAATTGTGTGGTGATGATACGGACTACTATTTAGCATTAAAAGAAGAGATCCAATACATGATCGATTAGGGCAAGTTGGTCCTGGATGAAAGTAGTCTCGTTCATCTTGAAAACTAGTCAATGCACATTTACAAAGATCCCTTGAATGCTAACAATGTAGGATATACCATCAATGTTGTTAGCATTGATAGTAATCCTGAACCACCACAAAAACCGTTCGTGGTGCATGTGTCTCCTCAAAATATAGAAACACCAATAAAAGCAACATCACAACAATCCTTTTTCATCAAAGTTCCTTGTCAGACATCCACCTCTACTCCCTTTATGCTCAAAGTTGCAGAAACACAATAGGCACCATTTTCCATCAAGGTGGAAAAACATCCAAGTTCCTCTATCACACAAAGCCAAGCAAAAAAACTACACTACAACCTCCCTGTTTGAAGAAATGGGAAGAGTGTTTAGTAGACAAGATAGCTAAGGAACACACCATGTTAGGTCCCCCCAAGCCTACCTCCTTGGCCCCTTTTTCCATGGCCCCTTTGTCATCAACAATTGATAATAATGCACACACGCAATCATCACCTTCCCATAGGAGAAAGCCTAGTTCTCAGCCTAAAACTACCCCCCCTCAGGAAATTTGTCTCCTAGGATGAATGGAGGAGGAAAGGGGTAACAAACAGTAAGATGGTGGGCAAGACCTTCTCAATGCCCTTACGCAAGTCAAATAGGCCCTGAAACAAAAAAATACAACTTTGAGCCTATATGACTTGGTAATGACTTCCACAACATACCGTAAGGCCATGCTTCACATGTTAACATCCATCGTGGTTGATGAAAATATGCTGGCCAAGGAGAAAGAAATCCACACTATCATGCTTTCCTCTATGGCCAAAGAATCATAGCCAATGCAGTTGAAATTTCATAATAAGTCCATTAAGGATGACCCTAAAAAGGGTCAAGTGACAATAGCACCCATGTTCATCATAATTTGGGTCAACTAGTACAAGATCCAAAGGGTACACATTGATGAAGGGGCTACTACCAATGTCATTCCATTTCCCATAGTGGACAAACTAGGCTTGGTTGATTAAATCAAGCCCACAACAATTTCATGCCTGAAGTCGTTCAATCGAGCATGTGTGGTAGTAAAGGGAATTTTCCACATTAACTTTGTGGCAGGGGACCAGTTCCCCATAAGCACGACGTTCATCGTGGTAGAAGAGATGCCTAGGTTCAACCTGATCTTGGGGAGGTCATGCTTAGCCCAATTGAGGACTATCTCTTAACCCATACATGAAGAGATCCACCTACCCTAGGTGGGTGGGGAAGTGGTAATCTACGGTGATGAAGTGACTGCCCAAGCAATAAAAAATGTTGACATGGAGTAGGGCTTGGAGATAGTAATCTATGAGAACGAAGCATCTATTCATACTGAAACCACTTGTTTGACTAATGAGCTGGCCAAAAACACTGATTTAGATAAAGAAACTATGTGGGCTGAGTTGCCTTTCTAGGCTATAGACAAAAACTTAGAAGAATAACACAACAAAGCCTCTCAGCCATATGCTACACCTAGCCCATGATGGGTTAGAAGATAAATTTGTAATTAGAGATTACCTCTAGTTCAACTCTATGAATGCTTGTCTTCATATCTCCTTCTGTCTTAATTTTAGCATTATGTTTACTACTTACATTATGTTGACTTTTAGCACCACATTCACTGTTTGCATTATGTTCATTTTTTTAGCATTATAATCACTGTTTACATTATTTTAATTCTTTGCATCCCATTTACTGTTCACATTTGCATTGTGTCTACTATTTACATTATGCCCACCATTTACATCATGGTTGTAGCTTGCATTGATTATTTACTGCTTTGGCCCAGGATGACCTTAAACTAGCACTGCAGCTGTAGCTTGAAATGGCCTAAAACTAGTGTGGCCTAGGATGGTCTTAAACTAGCACCATGACCTGAAACAACCTAAAACTAGTGCAGCCCAAAATAGCCTAAAATTGGTACAGCCTGAAACAACCTAAAACTAGTACGGCCCAAAATGGCCTAAAACTAGCAGTGTTATTTCCCTATAACAAACATAACAAGAAAACAAAAAACATAAAACAAATCATCATGGAGTGATGACCTAAAATAAAAATACCATCGTGGCCTGCTAAGGCATAAAACTAGCTACTCCACTTCTCAAAAAATAGACAAAAAAAAATTATCATTAAGCGATGTCCTAAAATGGACTTAAACTATAGATATGGTCCAAAATGGCCCAAAACTAATGACGGCTTGAAATGACCTAAAACTAAAATGAGAGGCTCTTAAGGGGCCCAAAAGGACAAAAAATAATAATAAATATAACACATTAATCAAAGTGAAATAAATTGTTTCACATTATATTCTTCATTCAATGTCAGTCAATAATCTTTAGAAAAAAATTTAAATCCAAAAAATATAAAATAAAAATCTCGAGCCACCACACTATGAGTCTTGCACCTCCATTTGGATCCTACATAAGATAAAAAATAAAAAAATGAATCAAAACAACAGTAAAGACTTTCATAAAATAAACTATAATGTAACAAAAAGGGACTAACCCGAGATGGCCCTGCGTCCATTTTGGAGGGTATTCTATCTATGTTGGTCGTAAGACATTGCAAGATCTCCTCCTCAGTTAGGTTCTTCCAATTCACCTCTACTAGATCAATGCTTGCAAAAACTTTACCTTTTTCCATAGTTTTCCATCTAGGTGGTCCTCGGGAAAAGGTGGCGATGGTGGTTTCCCTGATAGGTAGGGTCATTTCCCTTTTCGGAGACTCACTAACCGTCACCTGTTGCATAAACTTCTCATAAGCCCTGGAAGCACCAATAACATCAAGGAATAGCTTATGGATATGCAACTCAATAGTAGCATCCTGATATTGTTTACAATAGGCAGCACATTCCATTTTATACATATGCTTATGATTCTTTTGTGCCTATCCCCATTCATAAACCTTTGCACTATAATCCTTATAGTTGTTATTCATCTAAGCTAGAAGTTCCATCTACATGTTATTCAATAATCTTGTGAGTGGCCTCATTTTTGCTTCGTATGGCTATCCAATATCTTGCATAGTCTATAACATCCATACACAAACTCCCATCACAAGTGTCACAGGCCAATAGAAATTCATTCTTTGATTGAAGGTCCCCCAACTCAGTGGTTAGATTGGCCTTTTCTTTCTCAAGTTTTTGTAACCCCTTCTAGAGGTCCTCATTCATGCACCTACACTCCCATAAGAAGAGTGTCAAGTATAATGCACATTTACTTATTTCATCATAGATGTGATGAGGTACCTCAGCTACCTCTAGAGGAAGTTTAGGCACAACGTTAACCTCAATGGCTTGCCTAAGATGCCACTTGAGATGAGAAGCTACCAATCATACATGGGAGAGCATTAGGCATAGTGACATAGCGAAAATGTAACAACATAGAAAGCCTAACATAGCAACTACAACATGCCTATCTCAGGATTGATCTACCTTAGGGGATCGATCATGTCATCAACCACCCCCTCCATAAAAGTGATTTTTTTAGGGGTCTCGGTCCATGGTTAGAGATGGATTGAGGAAGAAGGGCTAGAGGCATCAATAGTAGTGTCTGTTGCGTAATAAAACATTTGAGCAGTGATGGAGAGGACAACAAAAAATTTGATGAATAACATAAATGATAGTGTAAAGCTCCTACCCAGCAAACCCTCAGTGGTGATAGCAAGGGGATCACCCATCAACACACTATCAAGCAAGCGATGAAACTCGCTAGCATAAAATTGTAGCCCCTCTCCTTCTAGCTAACTCAAAAGTGTGGCAACATCCTCAACACTCATGCATCCCTTGGGCACTAAACCACATTCTACAAAAATGTCATTGGTAGGGGCCTCTTCCTCTATGGCAGGGATCTCTTCTTTTATGGTTGGGGCCTCTTCTTCTTCTATGGTAGGTGCCCCTGCTCTAGGGGCCAAAGCCTCTTCCTCTTCTTCTTCTTCTGATAACACAGGATTGAAATAAGCAAGACACTTTAACATAAAACTGGCACTATGCTACACAACGTAGCAGAGTGTAGCAGGTGCTACACTAAGAGAAAGAAATTAAACACACTTACCAACTGGGGGTTACACTCAGCAAACTTTTGATTCCTAGCTTTTCCCCCCTCTCTTCATTCATACAGGAAGGTTCTTCCGTAGGACGAGACTTTTTATGCTGTAGCCTAGTTTTCATGGTTTGTGCAATGAGCTGTGTCCCCCTTAACACATTTTCTATGTTAATAGAAAGTACCTCTCCCACACTATCCTGAGCACAAAAGAATCATGCCACCCGATCCCTCATCATTATTGACAGTGATTCCTTGATTTTGAGGGGTCTTTGGATCGGGTGGTGTAGAAAACTTGGCAATTCCATGGCTTAGATATCTAGTTATATTCTTGCTATACCTAGGCATCATTTTCATAGACCACTACGAATTCTATGAAGCATCGTAGGAAAGTTACAAAGAAGGCATAATGCATGTTGAAATGGAAGTTAAGCTTCTCATGAAGCTTAACTATTTCAACACGCAAGCCTTCTAAAAGGTACCTAGCCTAGTTATAATGGGTCCCTTCCTCCATGACCTAGCCTATTCTAGTCCAAGGATTTTCCCTTGGGAAAGTAGCTTAGGGAAAGCAGAGGCATGGAAGACAGGGTAAACCATTTGGACCACTGCTAGCTTGACCCTATAGA
Source organism: Gnetum montanum (assembly GCA_015680685.1). NCBI lineage: Eukaryota > Viridiplantae > Streptophyta > Gnetopsida > Gnetales > Gnetaceae > Gnetum > Gnetum montanum. The sequence goes on along the minus strand of MNCI01023373.1, from coordinate 347,474 downwards.
TGTAAATCCCCTTTTAGTCCTTTCTTGTCCCAAGCCATTCCTCAATATCCCCTTGATGGTTTGCATATTTGCTAGATTTTTCTCCTACGAGGAGACCATCAGATGAAACACAAAAAAGATCCACAAATAGTTGGTTGTTAACTTCAAACACCACTTGCACATTGTGAACATGTGTACGGAACCGATCAGCCTTTTCAAAGAAGGAATTATCTAGGGAAATCATTTCTGTAGCCGAGACACTTGGATTTACAACTAGAAATAAATCCATGAGCCTAGCCTCCTAACTATTGTGAACAAGGATGGTTGGGGCCCCATTGCAAAGCCAACACTAAGTCTCCTCCACCTCCCCATACTTGAAGAGGTTGGTCTTGTTATGCCTAGAGGTAATCACTATAACCTCTTGGGATTCACTCATTACTGCAATAGTTAGCAACAAAAAATTAGCAAAGGAAAAGGCACATCATCACTTGAACACATGCATCATTTAACATACTAGGTTTAAATGGTGTAGGAAATGGTGGAAGTTCCACCAGAACATCTTCAACAGTAATCGGTCGGCAAGATGCCCATTTACTATCAAACTAGCCAACGTTTTTACATTTCCCATAGAACTTGGAATACTTGTTTGGATAGTTCTTAAAATCAAGTTCAAGTTGTTCTACAACACTGGTACACACATTCCTAGTAGAGGAGAACTCTTGCAGAGCCATTTGGGCCAATGTCAAGGTATTTGTGTTACCCTGAAGACCATTATCAGTAAGCATAATACAGTAAGCATTTTTGGCTAGAGCAAGGCAAATCATAAAACACATTTAAAACACTTTCACAAGACTCACCCGCAGGTAGAGTAAATGGTTTTAGGTGGGTTCTAGAAGCAAGTTCCCATGTGATGGGCAACATATAATGTGTTGTACAAATGGTAGCATTTGTATTCTGGCATGTACTAGATACAAATTAAGTACCTCAAGCCCCTTGGATGCTAGTCTAAGCCTTCTACCCCTTCACCCTTGATCAACTCGTCAGCCATGAACTTCAAAATTCCCCAGTTTGCTTTAGGAAAGAATGTCGTTGTAAGTACAATAGTTGTTTCGATCAATAAGTGTGACCACATGATCAGACTAAAATAGTGAAGTAGGAACTCTAGGAAGTCTCGTGCATCCTTCTAGAATCAAATTTCCTACTGTCCTACCCATGCATGGGGTGGGGGGACATTGGCCATAAGTTCACTAAGGAAGCATAGGAATCGTACAAGCTCAAGGATGATCAAAATGGGTTTCAACATGAACTTGCATAAGAAAGCACCAAACATTAGCACTATGTTCAAGTAATGATTACTAATGTAGCATAGTGGGATCCTCCATTTACAAATTTTTCTTAAGCATGAAACAACAAGTCCTTGATAAAATAGAGTTAAACATTGCATATAGCATAGCAAATTTTCATACGTAGTGTAGTGTAGCATAGTAGTTAGGCCTCACATAGTGGGTGCACCCTATACTATAAAAGTTACATGCTACACAACATAGCATAGTAGAAATGCCTTGTACAGTGTAGCGTAACAGTTACACTTTCGCATGAGGGTGATGCCTATGTTACGTGCAACATAGCATGGTGACTACACCTAGTGTAGCATAGCAAAGGAGTAGGTACAACAGATGAAATGGTACAACAAGCATAACAATATGACAAGTACAACAAGAACAACATGTAACAAGAAAACAAGCAAACCATTCCAACATCATGGCAGCATAGTGAGCCTTTGATAATGTAGCAGTGTGATAGATTGTTAGTGTAACGCCCCAAGGGCCTATCAATATAACAACATAGCATAACAACAAAAAAATGTAATAATATTAGCAACTCAAATAAAAAAGAACTCATAGCATTCTCATTGTCCTGAACCTACCCTACCACATGAAACATAGCTCGTGCTATGCTATGTTGGGCATGTGATATGCTGCCCCAAAACCTCGTAAACTAGAAATGCCTTCTAAGGGCAGCACGCTACGTTAAGCATGTGCTATGTTACCCAGAACTGCCCAAACCCCTGTGATAATGCAGTGACCATTCTTAATAATGGTAGCTAAGGTAGTCACACACACAACCATAGCATCGCAATCGTATGACCGCTATGGGCAAATGGTGACAACCATGGTGCAGTGGCCAAAATGGCAACAAAAATAGTAACAATAGTTGCAACAATGACAATAGTGATGACAATGGTAATCTAGCTTGATACATCACATAACGAAAACAAGGGTAGCATAACAACTCACCAAGTAGTCAAAGCCTCTTACCTTTTCTTGACACTCACCTTGGAGAGGCATCCTAGAGTTTTCCTTACTTTGTCCACCTTGGCAGGTCCTCGATGCCTACATTTTCTTTTGTGTGCCATTACCTTGTTCAAAAATTGGCTCTATCAACCACTGTGCTATGCTTGTTATGCTCTCTCTTAATTCAACCATGCTAGGCTCTGGGTGTGGGCTCTAACAATGAAAATGACAAGTTTACCCCAGGGTAAACTCCTATTTATAGCTGACATAGTAAAACAACTATCACTTTCATGTCCCAAATAATGGGGGACATCCATGTAGTGTAGCACCACTATGGTGTACCATATCCCCACTGCAGTGTAGCACTCAGCCACAACATAGCAAGTGGGTCCATTGAAATTTTTACTTTATGTTTACATTTTAAACCTGTTAACAGTCTACAAAGGACTTAAATTAGCAATTTTAACTTATAGTATGGCCTACTGATAGTCTGCCATGACCTGAAACCAGAAATTTTAGCATTCAAACTTTACATTATTATTGTCCACTAAGACCTTAAACTGGAAATTTTAATTTAACAAACTTTGCATAGTGGTTATGAATGTTACATTATTATGGTTCACCATGACCTTAAACTGGAAATTATCTTATGTTTCATTATTTCTTTACATATATTCATTACATGTTATTTCTTCAAATAAGTATCACTTGACTTGGTTTATTTGCTTATTGTGATAGGTCTAACCAAAGAAATGGATATGCATGGTGATTTTTCTTCACCTTTGACCTTAATGGGTCCCTACAGCAGATTTACAAGATGCTTAAATCAAGAATTGATAGACTTTAAATTATCCTCTCACAACACCATAGCGTCCATGGAAATATCCATAGACTAGTTGGAACATCTGGTTCAGGCCTTTAGAGGCCATGGATGTGACTGAGGACCCTCTTATTGAAATCCCTATAACTACCTCTAGAGGTGAAGCAAAAACCCTAAAAGTTAGCTCCCTATTACATCCACAGTACACCAAAACATCTCAAAAGTTTTCCATGACAATGTTAAAGTGTTTTCATGGTCATATGATCACATGTCAAGTCTAGACCTATGGCTCATACAACACAACAATGGAAGTTGATTACTCAGAATGGGTATAAGACATTTTTGTAGTTTCTAAGAAAATGGAAGTTATAAGAATTTTTATAGACTTTTGGGACCTAAACAAAGCAACAATCAAAGATGACTTCCCATTGCCAAGTATCGATCAACTTATCAACACTACGGCTGGTCACACCTTACTATCTTTCATGGATGGGTTCTTAGGCTATAACCAAATCTGTATAAACCTAAAACATCAGTTGGTAACCACTTTTATGACCCCAATGGGAGCCTTTTGTTATACAATGATGTCCTTTGGACTCAAAATTACTGGAGCAGCTTATCAACGAGTGATGACATACATTTTTAGCGACTGCCTCTTAGATAGATTGAATGATTACATTGATGACATAGCAGTCAAGTCTAAAGAAGCTATTAATCATCCCAACAATCTCAATATGGTCCTCCAACATTTTCATAAGCATGACTTGTACCTCAACCCTAAGAAATGTATTTTTGAAGTTAAACCCAAATGCATGCTAGGTTTTGTAGTATTGAAAATAGGGATATGAGTGGACCCTGATAAAGTGAGGGCCATCATCAACTTATCACTACCTACAAACCTTAAAGAATTGCATGGGTTGCAAGGTAGAGTATAGTCTATTAGAAGGTTTATCGTGAGGTTGATAGACAAACTACACCCCATGGAACATCTACCCAAGAAGGGGGTTAACTTCAAATGGACAGATCAATGTCAAAAAGCCTTCAATAACCTAAAGAAAGAGATTTTTTATCTCCTAACTATTTACCCACCATAGGGGGATAAGCCTTTCTATATCTACCTTTCTACTTCGGAAAAATATATTGCAGCATTTCTATGTCAAAAAAGAGATGAAGGGTCTAAAATCTTGGTTTATTACTTAAGCCATGCATTAATAATTTATGAGGCAAAGTACAACTAGGTAGAAAAATATTTTCTTACCCTAGTATTTGCACTAAAAAGTGGAGACATTACCTGTTTCCTAGCAAGGTTAACATCATATGCAAAAGCAACATACTTTGAGCTATCACAGCTAACTTATACGAGAGCAGCAGGATAGCTCAATGGAAAGCTATAATGGTAGAATTTGATTTACATTATGTATTCCAATCTTCAACAAAGGGTCAAGAAATAGCCACACAGCTCACAACTTCACCCATTAATGATCAGGAAATAATAGAACCTGAATTCCTAGATGAACACATCAATAGCCTAAACCCTGTACCATCTGATTTCAAAGGAAGTTTACATTTTTATGGCACTTCAACTACACGAGGTGGTAGCACCATTGTAGTTATTACATTTCCCTCTAAGGAAATTTGACCCTTTGCATATCACTTTACATTCCTTTGTGTGAAAAATGTAGCTGAGTATGAAGGACTCCTTAGGGATCTCTTAGTGGCTCAAGAGCTAAAGTTCCAACATTTGGCAATCTGAGGTGATTTGAAATTAGTTGTCAACCAGATCACTGAAGTCTATGCTTGCAAGGCTTCATAGTTGCAACCTTATTGTGATCTAGTGAAGAGTTTACTAAAATAGTTTACGACATTAGACATTCAACATGTGTCCTAAAATGAGAACATCGTAGTTGATGCACTAGTCATGTTAGCATTGAATATGCCATCACACATGTTTTTCACCTTGCCCACTTCAATAATAGAATGCATAAATCCTATTACTCAAGAGGCACACATTGCATTTGTTAGTACAACAGATATCCAAGAATGGTATGCCAACATCAAAGCATACCTCCAACATGGCGAACCCCCACATGGCTTGATATCTACTCAAAAGGATGCAATACGAAAATGTGCCTAACAATATGTCCTTATAGGAGATAAAAACTTATGCAAATGCTCATTTGATGGGATATTGGTAATTTTTGTTAGTGGGGAAGAGGTGTAGAAAATTATTAACAAAGTCCATGAGGGACTATGTGGGGGACACATAGATCCTAGGGCTATGGAAACAAAAGTCAGATGCCTAGGATACTACTGGCCTTGCATAGAACAAGATTTCCTCGCCAAAGTTAGGATGTGTGATGTATGTCAATACCATGTGAATCTTATACATGTGTTAGCTATGGAGTTACATCCTACATAGATCACATGGTCATTCCAATGTTTGGGACTAGACATCATAGGACCCATCACACCCAAGTCTTCTACAGGGCATAGCTTCCTTATCACCATAATCAAGTACTTCACAAAGTCAGTGGAGGCTATTCCCCTGAGGAACACCACATCTCAACAAGTTTTTCACTTTATCCTGGATAACATGGTAATAATTTAGTAGCATGGAAACCAAAACCTTTTGCAACAACGTTGGCATCAAACACTCTTTTTTTGACTGTATTACCCACAGGAGAACGGTCAAGAAAATGAAACAAACAAAGCCATCATCAACCTTCTCAAAAATATGCTTAGTAGTAGTAAGAGGTGATGCCATGAACAAATCCTCTATGTGTTGTGGGATTACAATACGACATGAAGAACTACTACATGTAAGACTCCATAAAGTCTTGTTTATGGATCTAAAGTAGTTTTACCTCTTGAATTGCAAGTTCCATCACTTAAAATGATCCTCTCAAACATGGTTGATGAGGATCAAAACAATGATTCAAGGATCATCGATCTTGACTCTGTAGAGGAGGGGTGTGCCCAAACACTTGATCACATTGAATGAAAATTGTAAATGTAACTAGAATAAATAATGACAAAATCACCACTACAATTTACATCAACTACCAATCATAAAGGGGGACCTAGTCCTCAATGCTATTTATGAACTGGTAAACAAATTCTTAGCCAACTAGGAAGGCCCTTTCATAGTCACAAAATCCTATGAGAATAGGGCATTCAAATTGGCTGATATGGATGGCAACAAGTTCACAAATCCTATTAACCACTTGTACCTCAAGCCAGACTATGTCTAACACAAAGGATTACATCAGATATAGAGCAAGGTAAGAAAATCATATGCTACACTGTAAAACTAGCAAAGCATGTCTGCTACCATGTAAAACTAGCATAGATAGTCTGCTATGACTATAAAATGGCACATAACATCCACTATAATGTTAAACTAGCACAACACATCCTTGGGCTATGATGTAAAACTGGCACCGACAGAATAGTCTACGACAACTTCAAATTGGCCACTCACCATCTACTATAATGATAAAATAGCACAATGGTCTACTAGGACCTTAAACTAGTACACCTGATAGTCTACCAGGACCTTAAACTAGGTTCACAGTGTCATGTCTCCTAACCTACACATGTGAATAGGTGAGCATGCATAGTTGTAACTTTCTGGACAACATGGGATGGGGTGTTGTAGCTCCAAAACAAAGTTCACGTTATGAAGAAAAATTCCTTTGGAACATATGCAACATCACTACCCTTGGCATCTTGCTAATCCTCTAGAGATGTCATTTGACCTCTTGCTAACCTTTCGAAGCTACCACTACCATGGCTAATCTTCCTAGCAGTAGCTCTTTCTGTCAGCACCAGCTATTGGAGCCTAGCACTATTGTGGCCCAACCACAAGGTTATCATCTTCCAACTCCCACCACCATTAAAGTGTAAAAAGATGTTCAGCTGTTAGGCTTCTTACCTAGCAGCTATATTGCATGATGTTTTCCTTAGGTGGGTAATCCTGAGCACTTGCATCACCACCACTCCTAGCCTCTTCAGTGTCAACCTTTCTAGCCTGTTATTGTCAAAATCTATGTTGACCTTCCTTCTTTGGACATCGCACACTTTAGCAACATCACTTGCCACTCTGGCAGTGTCCAAAGCAAGAAGGACTTTGCTTTCACTTCACTTGATGATCATTTCTTTTTGGTTTTCTGTCTACCTTTTTTGCAAGATACAAGCCAATATGGTATCTTTCAAGGATCTGTTCCACCATAAGAGCAAGATACTAAATTATTCTGAAGTGGCCACTCTAACTAGCTTAGCTACTTGGAAGTGCACATCCTACTTTCCCTTTAGCCATTTTAGCCTCCATTACCTATACTTGCAATTTTCCATGACCTCTTTACAAGCTTTCCCAATGCACAAAGCCCTTTCAGATGCCAAACCCCCAAGTCCATGATGGATGTAATGCAACTCATCCCATGGGAAGCATCTGTAGGCAAGTCAAAGCCCCACATGGATGTAACATAACTCATTCCAGGAAGGAAACACCTATCCTACAATAACAAAAAAGTTGTTTGTAAATGAATGTGATTGTACAGCAAAGGAAAAGCACAAAAAAATGCAAAGGAGAAAAAAGGCTAAAAAAAAGAAAAGTGCCTAAAAACAAATATAACAGTAGCTACTTTACACTCACTTCGGCCATAAATTGACCATCTGTAAGCACTCAAGTGAGAGGTCAAAGGCCAATGAAGAAAGACACCTATGCATGTTGATTCCCTTACAAGCATTCTGATGAAGGATCACACTATGGCAACAATTTTTCAAACCATTGCATCTTACGCTTGTTTCTTCCCTAAACCTATTTCCTCAAATCCATCCCTTATTCCTTTACCTTACAATCACTCTTCAAGAACTTTCAAGAATAGAAAAGCATGGTCAAAGTAGGCATTGAAGAGTGGTGTTGATGTCTTATTCTTCATGGTGTTTTGTATTCTTTGTCAACGTATCTCGGGCAGATCCTCCAGACATCAACAAAAAATCCTAGGACTCTCATGATTCAACATTCCTAGGATTTAGGGTTTGCAATTAAGTCAAATGTTTGCAAATAAGTCAAAATTTTGGCCAAATTGAATGCTACATTGCGCTACACTACGTAGCGTAGCAAGGACAGAATGCATGAAGCTCCTTTGCCAAGTGGTTCAGAAAGAGGATTAGACTTGGCAACACTGTAGCCTCCAAGACTACCTATCCCACTTTTCCCTAGAGCCCCAAGAAAATTTCCTTGATAAAACATTGCATATCGGATAGAAATTCCTATCATAATGGCTGCTACGCTATGCTACGTTGCATAGCATAGCATAGTGTAGCAAGGACACAAAGCATCAAAGCATCCCAAGGATAAACTCAGCAGGTCCCAGGACCATTCAACATGAAAGACAAGGTTGCATTTTCCTACCTACCTAAGCCTCAAATAGGTATTCTTGGCTTATAGGTAAGATTTGCTTTGAGATTGGTAGCTACGCTATGCTACACTAAGCAGTGTAGAATAGTGTAGCGTGTAGGTGTTTATGCTACATCAATATGTTGGGTAGTGTAAATAGTGTAACACTTGCATGGAAGTCCCAAAACATCTTTAGTTGGCTTCAAAACTTGTTGGAAATTCTTACTCTCATCTTAGCATTTCTTCAAAGGAAAAACTTAGCAAGTTTTCTTTTGTTTTGCACCCTCTAACTATCCCCAAAGTTGTCCCTATGCTTAACCTTACTCTCCAGAGCAGAGAAGATGTAGTCCTATAGCACACGCTCCACTTTGCATTCATTGTTGCCATTCTCTATAACAAACATGGAAATTTACTAGATTTTGGCACATGCAGCTTGAATGATATGGTCACAGATAGTAAACTTCACAGTTAGCATCACATTGCAGTATAGCACACCAGTGTGACATTGCAATATAGCATCATGCAACAATATGGCATAGTCACATTTGCACTCTATGGGACCTAGGACACGTGGCATCAAAACCACATTTCTCTCCCACATATGACTCTATAAATACCCCAATAAACAATGTTCAAGGGGTTGGCTTTTGGAATGCCATTGGCTTGCATTTGGCATTTTCGCTTCCTGGTGATTAGCTTTGGCAAAGAGACTAGCAAATAGAAGGTTCCTATTAGCAAGTAGTTGACAATAGTCCAAGGAGTTGTGACCATACCACTTTGTTGTAAGCTATGCCTATCCACACTACACATTAGTTGTGCACCTTTAGCCACACAAAGATCAGATCCCCAATCTCGAGGCGGTGCACCTTCTCACTCAAGCGTGTTTCATTTTATTTTGCTATTATCGTATTTTGCATTATTCTCCATTATTCTATGCTTTTTGTTCATCACTTAACTTGCACATAACATCTTTAAAACAAATTTTTATGGAAGGTTATTGTACATTGGTTAGGTCCCTATCTAATCGACCAAACTGTTTAGGGCACCCCACGTCTATTTACTCCAACATGGCCCTTGCACAGATTCAGGGTTAGGCTGTATGCTTAATGACCTCTCGATGTTCTAGCCATCAACGTTTTTAGTCACTATAGATGTCTTTCTAGTGGGAAATATTTCTTCATGAAGATGTCTCTGCAAAGATGTCTTTCTAGAATGAAGGTTTGATGCAGAAAGACATCTAAGTCTCGAAGAAGACATCTTTAGTGATCATTAGATAGTTGTTGCATGAATTCCAAGTTGATTTCTAAAACATGCTATATATAAAAATACTTCATTTCATTGGGAAATGTGAAAGCATTTTGTATTATCAATTATCATTATTAAGCAATCATTGTATACATCATTCTATTATTATTGTTCTTGATTGTACTATCTTTTGTCCATTGGAAGTGGTCAAAGAGAGATATACTTCAATGTATAAGGATCAGAATATTTAGTTGTAATATTTCCTTATGATTTTTATTATCTTTTATTGCCCTATGGGGTTGATGTACTTCTTATGGGAAGGGATCTTGCTTGAACTTCTTAGGATCTCGTGGGATTGAGTGTTGGTATAGTCCCACAATACACGAGAGAAGAGTTGAAGTTGTAAAGGTTGTGGGATCCTAAAAACCATATTCTAATCATGTCAGGACGTTGTGGGGTTAAGTGGATTTTTTGAATTGATTCACTCTTGAGCGAAGCTTATACCTTGTAAACGGTGTGGTACACTTCAAACCTTAATTTGAGAGAAACAAAGTCTGGAGATATGCTAGCAAACTATCCTCTAAGTGTGGACTACCCAAGTTGAGGAACCATGTTAAAATTTTGGTGTGTGCTTTGGATAATTAAATTTTTTTTGACATACTTATTCTTCTCCCTCTTCTAGGTTCCATGATTGTCAAGTGGTATTAGAGCTTGGTACTCTCCTTCATCACCACCTTCAAGAGTGAACAATGAAGGGGACATCTTATACAAAGCCACCCATCTTCTATGGATTCAACTTCACCTATTGGAAAGTTAGGATGTAAGGATTCCTTAAATCATTGGAGATTGAATTTTGGGAGTTCATCCTTAAAGCCTACACTCCACCTATCGATAGCTCCACTGGAAGCATCAAGCCCCATAACAAATGGATACAAGAGGAGAAAGATAATTCTATGTTTGACTCAAAGGAAAAAAATTATTTCTATTACACTTTGAAGAAATTTGAGTTAAATAGAGTAGTTGGGTGTAAAATGGCCAAAGAAATTTGGCAAATGTTAGAGCGTACTTATGAAGAAGTCTCTATAGTTAAATAATCAAATTTTTTGGTTTTACAAAGTGAATATGATAAGTTGAAAATGAGAGAAGATGAAAAAAATAAAAGATTATTTTTCTAAAGAAAAAGATCTTATTATGTCTATTAGAGGTAGTGAAAAAGATCTACTAAAGAGTGGTGTCATCATCAAAATGATCAGAACACTTCACTCGGAGTTTAGACTAAAGGTAATGGCCATGGAGGAAATAAGAGATTTCTCAACTCTAAAATTTGAAGAGCTTCAAAGTGCTCTAATTGCATATGAAATGAATTTCTTAAGCAAAGAAGCTATCCAAGAAAACTCCATCCCTCTAAAGACTACCTCCAAGAATAAGGTGCTCAATAAGCATGATGAGGACAACAAAGATGAGATTGCCTTTCTTTCAAATAATATATAACGATTGATAACAAGAAGAAGGAATGAATAAAATTAGTAAAGATCCAATCTATCCAAAAGTAAAGAAAGAGGTAAAAAAATTTTAAATTCTAACCTTGATTTCTCTACTGTGGAATGCTAGATTTGTGGTGGAAGAGCCCATATGCCCTTTGAATATCTTAGCAATATCAAGGTGTAGCAAAAGAATATATCCAATGATGAGGAATTTAAAAAAGACAAACTTCTACACAAGTTGGGATGATGGCGAATAAAGTGAAGAGGAAGTAAATGAATCTAGCAAAGATTCTCAACTCATATGCATGTCTCTAATAGGGGAAGATTCACCCCAAGATACTAATGATTTCGAAGGTAAAAATTATGAAAGGTATAGTGAATTAAGAGAATAGATTCTCATACTTCATTACTTACTTAGAAAGGTAAAGAAATTTTTGAATAGAAAACTTGATGTAATTTCCAATGAATTAAAAGGAGAGATCTTAGACATAAAAGCTAAGATTCATTAACTAACCCCCATAATTAAGGATTGAGAAGCCTTCAAGAAAGAAAGACTTATGAGCAGCCTAAGAACAAAGTTTTAGAGAAAGTCTCACAAGAAGATTCTAGCTCAAATGCAAGTTCAACCAAGTTTGATAACTACATTCATGAGGAAAATACTCTACTTATCTATAAAAATTATGGTAGTAATCAAAATATTTATTATTCTTTGGTGACTAGAATATGATTAATGCTTGGTCTTGTCAAAATGACTTATGTAGAGATTTTTTGCAGACATCAGTTGGAAATGAAAAGAAGTGGAGAATTGAAAATTTCCTCATAGAGATAGATGATGCAATAAGTAAGCATGGATTCATTTATAAAGAACATGAACACATAGAATCTTCATGCAAAAGATCTAATGAAAGAGAACCAAAAGGTAAAGATGTACTTCATGATAGAAGACCTCATCTCAAACATAATTAGTCTTCTTCCTCTATATTGCAAGCAAGTTAAGTCAAGGTAAGCTTCTATCTCCTTTCTTGCTAACTTTTGTATGTCCAAAATTATATATTATATATGCATACTTTATTTGTAGGATTCTAACCTTAGATTAGAACTTATTAGAAATGATTTTCTTAGTATTTTCCTTTGGTTGGTGTAATTGGATTTATGAAAATTTTTGGTGTGGCACTTATAATGAATTTATTATTTTCTTATTCTACTATTTAAAAGGCCTAAAACCCTTGCATGTATTTCTTATCTTAAAAACCTAGTGATGAAATTGTTTTGATACTTTTGTTGAAAAATCATCTTTTGAATTCTTTGGTAGAATGCTTATTTTTAATGATAAAAAAATGCTCACATGAAATTATTGAACTAAATGCTTCATGTTAAATCTTCATTACATATCTTGTGGCAATGATTCTATGTTTATAAAGTTCATTATACTTTAGAAGATGCGTTTGGTTCCTTTGATGAACTTCATAAGTCATTTGAGAAAAGGAACTTTTAAAAAGAAATTATCATGTATGTATGATGATCATGTCTATTTTCTTGTGATGATTGCTAAGAAATTCCATGTCACGCTCCAAGATTTGAAAATTTTTTAGACTTTTTTTTACATATATAATGTAAGACCTTAGTCTCCATACTTGATCTTGGAAATTTCTTGCAACTTGAAGCTTCTAAAAGGCTCAAAAGGAGTGTACCACTCTATCTACAATAGATGTTTAAAAAGAAGCATCATTTATGTAGGGGGAGCCTATATCTATCACTGATTATCATCCAAGAGGTCAATAGTGTAGGAGGAGTCCTTTGATGCTTTTACTTAAAGGAACTCAAAGTATCTTAAGAGAGAAAAACTTTATTTCCTCTCTCCTTCATCAAAAAATGCACAAATAAGAGCCTTCACATCTGATGTATTCACCATTGAATATCACAAGTACTCTCATTGGTACTAGAAACAGTGCTTCTAATATCTTTTGGTAAATCATGAGGTATATATATATATATATATATGGGTATCTTTTTGTTTGTTTATGGTTGCTCTTGACACATTTTTCATGATAAAATAGGTTTCCTATCTAATTTAAAGTATTATGATCATCTATCTTATGCTAATATGTGCTTCAAGTTATGGGATGTTAGTTCCAATAATAAGAACTTACAGAAATAATTATTTGATTTTATCAATGCTATTTATTTTGGTTTCTATGATATGATTGTGGATTTGTAAACTTATGGAAAAATCATATTTTCTAAAGCCTTCAATTAAACCTTGTTATATATTGTAATATGCTTAGTTTTAATCTAGAGCTACTATTAAATTGATTGAGTGCTACTTTTGGCTCTTTGGTCAAGAAAATGGTTTCTTGCTCTAGGTTATTCATTGAACATCCTAGAATAGCTATGCAGATGAAGGGTTTCTCTTTTAAAAAAAACTATCTTTATTAGCCCTATGGAATGAATAAGATGTGCACTTTTTAAACTAGAATATCTATATGTTATGAACATTTCCACTATTAATCATTTTTGTAGATACTTAAACTAATTGGATTTACTATAGATACATTCATTAGGAGTGATGCATATGCAGCTTTCAATCTATTTGTTTTACAATGATATCTCTTCTTAGAAATATTTGTTCCTTTTGTTTTTATTCATGTTGAAAAAGAGGAAGAATTAAGGTGCTTATGTATATTGATGAGTATATTGTGATTAGAGTGCTTATGTATATTGTGATTAGACTAACCCATTTTCTTTTGTTTTGGACATTACTAGAAAGGAGGAGATTGTTGACCTTTTGGTATGTCAAAACATTAAGGAAAATGGAGAATAAGGATTTTTGTGTGGTTGTTATGTCTATTGGATAAGAACTTAGATTAAAACAAAAGGAGAACTTGAAGAAGAAAGACATCATTAGAAACTCAACGAAGCACACAATAGTTCAAGAGCATGAAAAATAGAATATTTTAAAGTGCAAGGAGAACTAAAGAAAGACGTCTCTAAGAAATAGCATATGTATTGGATGCAGAGAAGGAGAATTAGTGAAGATGTCCTGCAAAAATAATGGACATCTACTATCAAGAAAAGAAATTTCCAAGCAACAAAAAATGTCTTAGCCAAGTTTGAAGATTGCTCAAAGAAGATGTTTCTAAAAAATAGTAGATAACATTCTGATGAGAAAGACATATTCATGAAGATGTCTTTCCTATGGAAAATAAATCTTTCCAAAATGAAGGTGTGATGTAGAAAGACATCTCAATCTTGAAGAAGACATTTTTAGTGACTATTAGATAGACATTGCATGAATTCCAATGTTATTTTTGAAACATATTAGCTATAAGAAGACTTCATTCCATTAGGAAATGAGCAAGCATTATGTATCATCATTTATCATTATCATAGAATCATTGTATACATCATTCTATTGTTATTTCTTCTCATTGTATTATCTTTTATCTATTGTAAATGATCAAAGTGAGCTATAACTCAAAGTCAAAGGATCAAAAAATTTAGCTGCATTCTTTTGTTATGATTTTTTTTCTCTTTTTTTTTTCCTTGTAGGGTTGATGTGCTTCTTATGGAAAGGCATCTTACTTGAACTTGTTGAGATCTTGTAGGATTAAGTGTTGGTGTAGCACCATAACACTCTAGAGTAGAGCTTAAGTTGTAAAGGTTCTGAGATCCTGGAAACCACATCCTAAGCTTATCAAGACCTTCTGAAATTGAGTGGATTCCTTACATTGAATCACTTTAGAGTGGAGCTAAGAGCTTGTATAGGCTTTGATATCCTTCAAGCCACATTTGAGAGAAACAAAGTTGAGAGGTGTGGTAGTGAACTATCCTATGAGTGTGCACTACCTAGGTTGGAAAACCATTTTAAAATTTTGATATGTGATTTGGCTAATTAATTTTTATTTTAGAAACCTTATTCATCCCCCCTTCTAAGTTTAATGATTGTTAGTGGTTATCACAAAATTTTGATTAGGCATGATGATGAATTAAAGAAATCTTTTAAGATTGTAGATGGATTGTTTAAAAAATTAGTGATATAATTTGGGCTTTTAAATACTCCTATTACATTCATGAGATTAATGCATGATGTCCTCAAAGATTTGAATGACAAGCAATGTATTCTATTCTTTGATGACATTTTGGTATACAACCTAAATGAGGAAGAATAGTTAGATCACTTGAGGTAGCTATGCCTTAATTTGAAGGAGGCACATTTGATAATCAAAATAAAGAAGAGTCATTTCTTTAAAAGGAAGATAATGAGGATAATTGAACTTAGAAATGGGGGATGAATAATTTTCCCAAATAAAAATTCTTTAACATAAATCATAGACCAATTTTAACATCGTTCCCCAACTTGGGTAGTCCACACTTGAAGGGTAGTTTTTAAGCATACCTTTAGATTTTGTTCCTTATAAATGTGGTTTGAAGGATACCACACCTTGTACAAGCTCTAATCTTTAATTGGGAGTTATTTCATGTTACAAATTTTTTCATGTATAAATTTTGGATGCACTAACACCTGGGGAACAACTTTTTTAAGGAGACTATTACCTAGAGTTCCTTCCATATGGATATAGAAACCCGAGAATAGCATCAACTAGAGAAGGTTATGTTATGTTCAAAAAGGAAAGGTAAATTAAATTAAAAGTTGAAAATTTTAAATTGAATAATACTCTTGAATTCAAAGGCTTAATGAATATGGAGTAATTAGTGAATTTAAATGTTCTCCTGGTCCTTTGTTGCTATCGTTGGTTCATGCCATCTTGTTGGTATAGATGCTATTGTAGCCGACACTAGTGTAGCCATCAGGAGAGTGGAAGAGAGAGATCTATCTAGTGTTCCATGACCACATGCCTTGTTGTTTCCTACCACACAACCTATCGTTGATGGTAGAAAACCTAGGAAGGTTGCCTATTGTAGCTTCACCATTATGGGAGGAAAAGGAAACCCTACTATAATTACCAATTTGGATCTATAGAGAGAGGGAGGCTACTTTATTATCCCATACTCTCTGATGCCACCCTACCACCATCAAGAGAGATCACCTATTGAAGTTATTGACTGTTGCCACTTGTCATCATCTTTCAAGGAATTGATGAGAGAGAGAGATGTTGTTGCTATCTGCTCTAGGAGAGACTATAGCTATCGTCTACTCTACTAATGCCCTAGTGTTTCCTACTATGTATGCCTATAGAGGAAAGGAGAGAAGACTGCACATTGCACATCTACATCATGTGTTGTAGCCACCGCTAACCATCATCTACCAAAATGAGGACACTTATGACACATTGTTGTTGATGCATCTGCATTTGGATGTAGTGGAGAGAGAGAGAGATGCATCACTTTGAGAGGTCACTTTTCACGATCACATGCTTCATCATTCATGTGTACTATGCTATCTGTGTTGCTACAAATGTGTAGCAGAAACTACTAGGGAAGAGCCTGTTGCATCAACTACCTATCCACTGCTATGATGATGTGTCACTATTCTATTTTCCTACTTACTACTATCATGCCTACATTATCTATAATGCATGATTTGCAATGCATTGTAGAAGAGAGAGAGAGAGGACTACTAGATCCTACCACATGGACAAAGAAGAGAGAAAAGGTTTTACCTTAGTTGCTAGGAAGGGAGGATGTAGGTGCTACCTACCATCTACCATCACATTACTACTCCTAGAGAAAGGAGGCACACCCTATCCAATGATGTTGCAACCTTGATCACCTACTGACATTCCTGCTTCTACCTCTACCCACCATGGAGAGAGAGATGAGCTACTAGTATATGGGAGAAGAGGATGCCTAATGTCCCCTTTGCTAATTTCTGAGCCCAAGGAGGGGAGGAGAGATAGGGATACCACTACCCTACCACTGTTGAGAACTTTTGTAACATCCACCACTACTACTTGAAACCACCATTTACCACCATCACATTAGTTACCATGTCATCAACCTCCATAATTAATGTCCTACCCATAAGTCCCACAACCACCACCACCATGTCTCAGCCACCAATTGTGTCTATTATGTAACTCCTAGTCACCATCCTACACTGCCACTTCACAATGCCCATCATTTTATGTGTCATCTAATGCAACATTTGCATTCACCTATGGTAAATTCAAAAATATGAAAACCATGGTAAAATTGAAAATTTTAGAAGCCATTGATATCTTTTACCTCAACATGTTTTATTCGAAATATGTTATGCTTTAAGTTCTATTAATGATAATTTTCATCCCACCTACATTTTGTTTGTATGTTGTAATTTTGGAACCTTACTACTTTAATAAATGAAAAAAAATAAGTACTAGTAATATGTGAATGAAACATGAGGAGTTGAATTCTCAAAAGGTTGAATGGACACACAAATGGAACAAGGCCACTAATTACATGTTAAGATTCCAAATGATAAATAATATATTTTCACAAATAGTAGCTATTCTACTCACTATTAGAATGTTCCATTTATGGCATAGCTTCATTGGTATAATGGCTTGACCTTCTAACACGAGCCAACCCTAGTTTATAAGTTCCCCATGAGTTGGATAATTGTAACCTTTCATATTTAGCATTGAGTATGTAAAATTATATTTGAGATTAAGATAGAAAAGGAATCTATGATGAACTCTTATCATGAATAGAAGCCTTGTGTTATAATAGTCATCAATATTTTGTTGCAATATGGGTAGGATGGTGATTACAACCCAGTTTAAATCTTAATTGTCTACTACACTAATCTAAACATGATAAAAATAACCATATCATCATGAGAGAACTAGATGTGGGCCACCCTTACCACACCATCTTATTTAATCAAACTCTAAATATATAATTTTATTTTTTAACTACATACATACATATATATATGTATTTATGTATTCCCAATCTTCTCACAAGTAAAAGTAAATGTTATGTAGACTAATTTGAGCATGAGACATATGCCAAACTTAATGAGGAGGACAAGCTTAAGTTAGATTGTGGCTAGTGGAAACTTTTAGATTTTTCCTTGGGACTCCATTTTCTTTTTGACATTAAAAAGGGAATAGGAAAAAGGGATCATTTGCTTTCTCTTTTCGTTTTTTGAATTTTGAAAAAATAGGTTTAAACAAGAAATGGAGGCTAGGGTGAGGATTACTACTAGACCCCAACACACTCAAGAACTTATTACACTACCAATGAACATGGTTCTAATTATTTTTATTTTGTCTCCTTTCTTAAGGAAACTTATAGTGTACTTTATTCTTGAGGTAGGAATTCCAACATGAGTTTGGCCAATTAGCTGCATTGCTAAAGAACACTATCCTTTTGGAACTTTGCCCATGGTGTAGTTCAACCCTCATGTATGTGCCTTTAATTATAATCTAATGACATCATAGAATGTCTCTTAGGTGACTAAGGGTTCTCAAGTCGAGATGAACACACTTCACTTTGTTGCTCACAAGATATCCATGGATTTTCGCACTTGAGGGATGGGGCTTAGAAGAGGAAAAAATGGCATTTTCCATGGTCACCTAGCAATTGTGGCTAACCATTCTCCAATGTCACATATCCTACACTCACATGATAATTATGATTACATGATAACTAGCATAAATCCCATTCTCCATAATCCAACGTAACAAATAAAACTAAAACCTTGAAAAGGACTAGGAAGAATCATAGCATTATTGAAATATAAAATATAAAGGAGAATTTATGTAATAGTAATAGGATATATGAAGCATTATACCTACATTTTTTTCTAATGGTGTTATGATGACCCAATGCCTAGTAACTCAAATAATCATAATAATTATTAAAATCATATGAAAATCACAAATCAAACCAAAACCAATATGCTAAGAAAGAGATGATGGAAATGTAAGAAAAAATTCAAATGCAACTATATACAAATGAAATACATGGTGAAAGGAATGAAAGCATGCAACTAAGGATCTAAGGTGTCCATTTGGGGTAGCTGAGTAGAAATGATTCAAATGAAATGAATTAAAATTCCTATGTAACTTATGTCCTTGCACATCAGTAATTTTGTAAAAATTGGGGCCAATGATTTTTTTAACTCAGAATGGGCCTAACCATGTAGGAGAGAACTTACTTTGAAGACTTGCTTGATTGAATGCTCTACTATTTCTTAGGACTAGGTCTTCTATCTTAAATAATTTACTGGCATGTTTCCTGTCAAGCCATCTTTTAACAAATTTTCAATGATTAAGATTATGAAAATCAAGACATAATCGTAATTTGGTTGTTCATTTTCTATCAGGAACTAAATTTGAATGTTTAATAATATGAATAATTTTATACTTTTAAAGTTCATCAAACTCTTTTTTCATCTGAATTTCCATCTTAGCTCTAATAGGTCTAAGATTTTGTAAGTCATCAAATATAGCTTCTCTAGGAATATGTTTAATTAATATGTCATCAAAATTTGGCAAATATTCTAATGTTTTAATGATTGAGATCTCATTTATATCTTTGTCCTTCCTTAAAGTTGGCATGCCATCGAAAAGAAATCCCTTCCATCATGTTGGTGATAAGGCAAGGTATCTTCATAGATTTCTTCACATTCTCTAGAATTTTGATAGGGTTGGGTGGAATATATATGACGAAAAGGATTTATTTTTGTAATTTCACTCACATGGTCATTTATAACATGTTTGCCACACTCAACCTCAATAACTCCAATATAAAGATTGATTTTGTTAATCAAAGGTTGTAACTACTTGTTTATAGAAAGGCTCTCTTGGTATGACCATATATTTAAATTTTCCTTTGATAAGGATTAATAATTCTAAGAAATTTGACCTAAAGAACACCCCAAACTTGGCTACAAAAGTCCTTGATAAGAGCACACTATAAGTAGGTGACATATCAAGTACTAAGATTTTTGTATAACATGTAAATGTAGGGTTTTTTTAAGTTGTAATTTTATTCCTTTTAATGATCCCATTAAGTTGTATCACACTTCTCATTTGTGGTAGCATCCATGCTCCTAAAGTCTTACATACATCAAGTGGCATGATACTAATAGTTGCTCTAGAATCTATCAAACAATTATGAATGTTCTTTTCTAAAATAATTGAATTTTTTAGGAAAGGAGGTTGTTGTTTCTTATTCATCATAGAATTGTTTATGTTTTGTATTGATAATGCATTAGAATGTTCTATGATGTGAACTTTTATATTGAGGGTTGGAGATTTTTATTTATTATTTTTTGGTCTATGAACTATCTCTTGGATCACATCTTTCATTTTATTAAACTGTAGAAGGTCATACATTGAAATGTTAGCTTTAATTTTCTTCAAATCCTCAACTAGATCATAATTGCTATGTTCATATTTGGCTTCTTGTTGAGATGGAGTTATTATAAGTATAGAATGGGGTTCTGGTCATTGTGAGGTATTTACTTGGAATGGTCTGATTTGGTTGTTTGTGTTGTTTTAACTAGGAGCTCTTCTATTTGGAGGAGTATAAGGATCATTTCTAGTTTTTTGTTGTGTGTTTTTCATAATTTCACTAAGCCTATGGTAGCAAGTATTATGTGGATTTGGACCTCTTACCATAACTTGTGCCAATGATGGAACTTCTTAATTCTTTGTTTCATTGGATATGTTCAAGACCATAACTATAGTTTTTCCATTTTTTTGACTTTGGGCATTGTAATCATATAGTGCTAAAAATTGGGGAGAAGTTTTTTTAGAGTGTCACCTAGTGTTATGAAGGAAAAAATAATCATCATTGACTAATGTGCTTGGCTTTTCTGGTTCCATAGGACCTTTGTTATTGTTACACTTTCATTTAACTACTTCATTTGAATGTTTCTGCAGTGAAGTTAATATCTAGGTCATTTGATTTTGAGTTTGAGTTGTAGGTTTAATGGGATTAGATATCCCATTTGGGTTTATGATGAATTCAATTAAGGCCTTTAATTGGTCATCATTCAAACCAATGTTAGGTGGTAGAAATCAAGGGGATATGCAACCTTGAAAACAATTGTGTGAAGTTTGAGTTAGTTGAAAGGGGGGAGGAGTCTGAGACAAAGTATTAGACATTAGGAAAGTTGGTAAAGGTAGAGGACTAGATTGCATGGGGTTAATCCTAAATTAGGTTTGAATACTATTCATGAGGGTAATTTGTTCTAACTTGACAACTTTAGCCATCACTCGTATTTTTGTTATGTTTGGATTAGATTTGATGTTATAGGCAAAGAATGGATCAATAGTGAACAAGTAAAAATTGAAAATGCCACCAAGTTGTGGGCACATATCACTTGGCACATAAGCAAGCTGAAGAAGGAATCTTAGGTTATAATCTTGAACATTTTTCCCAAGTAGCTTTCTTAAGCATGTGAAGTTGCTTAATGCTATGGCAGGGCTAGTGAACTTGTTGAACTAAATTAGGAACTTATTTTTAAACTCCTACCATGAGTAAATAGAGGAATTTGGGAGAATCAAAAATCATTGGATGGATTTACTCCTAAACATTTTCACAAATACCCTACACACTATGTCATTTTGTACAATGTTATGGATGCATAGTAATATTTTGAAACATTGTATATGTTGGAGAGCATCATTAGTAAGGGTTGTGGGATTGAAGCACAAATTTATATTTTGGAATGATTTTGGGATGTTGTGATAATTGCTAAAGTTAAATGGATTTCTCACCAGGGGTTGATTTCTTGCCATCCTAGCCTGTGTTCTCCTAAGAATAAAACTTGGAAAACCTTAAGCTTATTATTTTCTTAATGGAAACTGATAGGTAGCTGGTCGGTTAGGGGTAGAGGTATGTGATTCTTATTCAAAGGGTTTGCTCATAAAACAAGAATCATAGAATATAAATGTTCAAATAAAGCTATAAAATTGAGTAAACATAAATAAATATTAAAATAATATTTTTTTGAAAAACAATAAAAACACTAAAATATGCTATTTAAAAAAATATTTTTTTTTGAAAGAAAAATAAATGCATGAAATTGTCATATTTAGAAAATTTAATGGAACAAAGTAAAATGAAAAATTTTAGAAAAATAAATTTAAAATTAAATAATTAAATAAAACAACCTTACCAAAGTCAGGACTTAGGTAAGGACCACAAAAACAAAAATTTAAAATGGGACTAGGAAATGAGGGTTTCTAAAAAAAGGATTAGAAATAGGTGATGAGACTTAGGTAACAAAAATTTTAGGAAATAGACTTTTGGAATTGGAAAATAAAGGGCTCAAAATTTCTTTAAAAAATAAAACAAAATATTTCTTTTAAAAAAACTAAGGTTGAAATAAGAGATTTTAGTGAAACAAATAAGTGTTGAAATTAGCTCAAAAAGAAGTTAGGAACAAGACAAATGACAGGAGAAACTAATATGGAAAAATAAAGGCTAGAAAAATTTCCCTCCTTTTAGTGCCAAAAAGGTGTTGATGCATAAATTTTGTATGCACCAACACTGAGAAAAAAAACTCATTTTAGGAGACTACTGCCTCCAATATGTGTATGGAAAGCTAGGACTAGTCTTAGTTGGAGAAGGTCATATGATGTTTTAAAACAATAAACCAAACAAGAAAAATCAAGAAATTAAAATTGAATGATTGTCCTAAAATTCAAAACTACAATAGGTAACAAAAAAATTAAATATGTCCTAGTCCCCCATTACTATTGCTTGTCCATCACTACCAATGGTGCCCACTAATAGGTAGGAAATCCCAAACTACTAAAGAGGGAGAAAGATAAATAGTAAAAAGGAGAGTGAGAGATCTACTTTGATCATCCACCAACTGCTTGCTACATGTACGCTATCAGAATGTGTCACTGTTGTCATGTGAAAAGGAAAGGAAGGAGAGAGAGACTACTCATTATAGTCATCCACCACATGCCTATAGCTTTGGAAGAAAGAGGGAAAGTGTTCTTGCTATAGGAACATGCTACCACCCCTTGTTTCTGACTATCATGTGCTACTACCATCACCTAGATATTTTGTTACACGTTGATTTTCCTCTAGAGGCCCACATTCTAGAGAGAGAGAAAGAAAGAGGGAGAGAGAGGACAATGCTATAGTCACCATTTCATATTTGCAAAGATGGGATGGCTACCCTCTAATCCCTTGTCATCTAACACCACCCATAACTCCCACTATGATTGCCACAACATCTCACCCACCAACCATGTTTGTTATGTAACTCTTGATGGCTATCTAGCATCACAACTCCATGTTTCCCATGATTTTATGTGGCATCTAATGCAGCATATGCATTAACCTATGGTAAATTCAAAAATATCAAAACCATGGTAAAATGCAGAATTTTAGAAGTCATTGATATCTTTTAACTCAAGCTATTTTACAGAACATATGTTATGCTTTAAGTTCTATTAATGATAATTTTCATCCCACCTACATTTTTTTTATATGTTGTAATTTGGAAACCTTACTACTTTAATAAATGAAGGAAAAAATAAGGTACATAAAATATCTAGTAATGTGTTAATGAAACATGAGTTGAATTCTCAAAAGGTTGAATGGACACACAAATCAAACAAGGGTGCTACTTACATGTTAAGATTCCAAATGATAAATAATAGATTTTCATGAATAGTAGCTATTTTGATCACTATTATAATGTTCCATTTATGGCATAGCTTCATTGGTATATTGTCTTGGCCTTTCAACAAGAGCCAACCCTAGTTTATAAACTCCCCAGGAGTTGGATCACTGCAACCTTTCATCATTGGCATTGAGTATGTAAAATTATATTTAAGATTAAGGTAGAAAAGGAATCTATGATGAACTCTTATCATGAATAGAAGTCTTATATTATAATTTTCATCAATATTTTATTTCAATATGGGTAGGATGATGATTACAACTCAATTTAAATATTAATTGTCTCTCATACAAGGCAAAACATACAATTCTCTTAAATCTTAAATAGTTCTAATTATAAAATGTACATGAGATGATTTTTTGAACCTTTATCTCTTTCATTTTTTTCTTTGTGGAATCAAAACTACTAATCATTGCCCCGTGGCTAGCGTGGGTGAGGCTGACATCAATAGAATCCACTCAACTCTGCAAGGTCTTGATAAGCTTAGAATGTGGTTTTAAGGATTCTACTACCTTTACAACTTGCACTTCACTTTGAAGTATTATGGAGCTACACCAACACTCAATCCCACAACATCCCAACAAGCTCAAGTAAGATGTCTTCCTACAATAAGTACATCAACCACACAAGGAAATAAAAAAGAACTAGAATCAGAGGGAATAAATGCAACTAATTTTTCTAATCCTTGTACATTGAGGAATAGCTTACTTTGACTAATTAAAAAAAATGATAGTACAATGAGGAACAACAATGATTACAATGACTACTAGATGATTTACAATTGTTAGTACTAAAGCTTTCTCTTTTTCTAATGAGATTGAAATCTTCTTATAGCCAATATGTTTCTAGATTCATCTTGGAACTAGTGCAATAGCTAGCAAACAACCATGGAAGACATCTTCTTCTAGTGAAAAATGTCTTTTGTAATTGGCCTTCATTCTAGGAAGATGTCTTTGTTTGACAAAATACATATTTGTAAGATGAAAGATGTTTTTTGTTTTTTAGAGACATATTCACCTATGCTACCTATCGGAAATATGTCTTTGATATGGAAAATACATATCTTCTATAGGGGCCAAAAATGAAACTACTTGTTTTGATGTTGGGAGCCTATGGATGCCTCCAAAAAAGTTTCCATAGATCGTATAACATTCTAGACTCATCAAAATGGGCTAGAAACACTTTGAAACATTCCAAAACATCTAGGAATGATCCTCAATGAAAATTGATATATTTTTCTTGAATTCTTCATATTTGTCAATGCTCCCTTCAATCCTTGTTTTCCCGAATTTACTTGTGAGTCCTTGAGTTCATTTCTCTTTCTCGTATAAAAACAATAACCATAAAAACATCCTTGTAATATATTTTCCTTAACATATTTACATACCAAAAGGTCAATAATATTCCCCTTTTTGGTAATGTCCAAAACTTAAGAAAATGGATTTTTCATTATCATAATATTACAATACATAAGCTACTTCTCCTCCTTTTTGGACATGACCAAAAGGATGATGCATATAAATCTATATCTTAAAGATATAGCATTTTAGATGAAAAACATATAGTTATGGAGATCCACTATATAATGTGCATAACCATTGTCACATAAATCTCTCCCCCCATTTGGACAACACCTAAAAGAATCTAAACACCTTTAAAAAATGTTTCATGATATAAATGTGCATGACATAAAACCATTTTGCAGAAGAAATAGTTGAAGAGTACACATCTCATTAATTTCATAAGGTTGATGAAGTAGAAATATTTTTTATCAAGAGTGGTCCTTCATCTATTCACAACACAAAGCACAGCTAATGTAAGCCTTTTAGTAACCTATCTCTCATGATTTTAGAATCATCCAAAATTCTTTTGAAAAGATCAAAAATCTAATAGCAAGTTCATGAAAAGATAGTTTGAAACATGCATATTCAATTTTTAAGATAAATAAACACATATAATCATGCTAAATATACCAAAATATGAAAAACAATGAATCAACTATTTATCCAAAAGAAGATTCATGAACTAATATATGATAATCATGTTAAAGGCAAGAAAAATACCATATGGATATATCTCATATCTTACTAAAAAAAATCATGGACACTTGTTCTAGTAAAACCCCTATCTAAGTATGTCTCAATTCATAATTACAATAATGGCCTTAGGTACTTAAAAAGATATATTCATACAAAAGGTCAGACAATAAATAGATCTCACAGTTAAGTTTATATAGCATATAAACATTAGGAGCTTTCATCATAAAAGTTCATCTTTAGAAAATAATTTAATAAATGTCCTTTTTTACAAAATTACCAAATGAATATACTTCTCCTTTCTCATTTTTAGTTGAGGGTGAGTTGAAATATGAATTTTTTCTACTTAAGTACCTTTTGGTAAAAGCCTCAAAATAATTTCTCTATAGTAGTGGCCTCTTGGATTAGGTCCAAGATCCCCTTGCATATTTGTAGATTCTAATTCTTCCTTTGGATTAGCTTATTCTTTTCTCATTAAATTACTATCCCTGCAAATCAATGTTAAGGTCAAGTGTGGAGACGAGACTAAAGTCTTCTATTAATAGTACTTCATAATGATAACTTTTGCAATGATACTTTTCTCACAAGATTCATGAATTGCATTGAAGGTATTAATTCAAATTATTAAGAAAAAATCTCCAAATGAAGTTTGACTTTATGGTTTTAGAAAAACTCATATCTTAAGGTAAAAAACATATTATTTTGTGAAGTTTATGCAAGTATTTTAAATCACTTGAAACTAATATATCAAAAGATGGTTTTCAAGAAAAATTTTAAAAGTTTACAAGTACCAAAAAATTTCATTCAATTATAAGATTAATCATATTGTGCTCATACATACACAAGAGATATCATAATTTAAAATATTCTAACAATATCAAATATCTTCTCTTTTAAGCACTTACCTTAACATTTGTAGAATACTAAAGCTAACATCCCATAGCTTGAAATGAAGTAAGCACATATCAATACAATTTATACTTTTCAAATTAAATACTGACATGATATTTATCAAGCAATGAAATAAAAATTTACCTTGACTTACCTTGAAATTGAGAATTGAGATGCCTAGAGTGCTAGAGAATGAGATTCCTCTTTCAAGGTTTTTCTTCTTGCATAGAATTCTTCGATTTTCAATTCTTGGCTCCCTTTCACAAATTGACTAGATAGTGGATTCTCTAAACATTTTGAACTTCCTCATTCTTTTGAGTTGTCCAATCTTTCTTAAATTCTCTCTAATTTGTTTTCCTATTCTTTTTACCTTATGAAATATCCTTTCCAAGAACATTTTGATAAGAACAAGGAGTCCTATGATATGACAAAGTGCTCATGTAATAATATTTTAAATTACACTCCCATTTTTTATTGGACATTATAGATCTAATAATGTTGATTCCCCATCATTGAAATGGCCACATGATCTAAGTAGTATGTAGCTTAGTTCATGGCACATGTATTAAGTTGTCATGTCATTGATAGGTATCACAAATCTTAACCTTCTCTAGGTAGTTGCTTTCCATAGAAGACCAATAGTATCCTAATCATCAAATCTTTGTAGTCATGGCTCTAGATCCTATATGTCTTCCACATATGCCATTGTGAAGCTACTCAAGTACTGTGGAAGATTTGATTTTTCCTTGACATACTAATAATATCTCATCATAGGACCTTTGACATAATGTATTATTGGCTACAATGATATATTTTTTATGATCATCTATGTACAATTTCATTTTGATAGATAGTTAGGCTTTGTGGAGGCTCACCATGAATCAAGTAAAAGTTAATGTTATCATATCACTATTGTTGAGGAAAATTATCAATGGTGGCTATAGAGGTACCTTTAGTATTCTACATGATGGGAAGAGCATAGTTCTCTATCAAGGAAGGTAATTTGTAAAACACATTTGGCATCACACTTAGGGCTAAGGTTGCAATGACATCAGCTAAGGTATTCTTAGCTTGAGGGATGTGTTGTATACCAACATCTATGAATTTAAAGATGCATTTTTTGGCTAGGTCATAGTAAGGTTATAAATGTTTGGATTGGCATGCATAGACCTCAATTACTTGGTTAACCACAAGTTACAAATCACCTTTTATTATTAAACATGGGATTTATTGGTTACAATCTATTATCATTCCTCTAATTAATCCTTCATATTATACTACATTGTTGGTACATGAGAATTGGAAATGATAAGTGAAAGATTGGATCTCACCTAAGGGTGATGTTATGATGTTAGTAGCACTAGTCCCATGAGAAATTGAAGCTTCATCAAAGTGCATGATGGCATCATATCCTTTAGGTACCTCACTAATGATGTTAACATACTCATCTAGAAATTCAAGGTCTATGGATGCATTAATCTTAATTGGAGAAGTTGTGAGTTAAGCTACTATAGCTTAACCTTTCATTGAGGCTTGGAAGATGTAATGTAGGTCAAAGTCTACCGTTATGGTCTTTCACTTGGCTCTATGACTGCTCTCATAGATATTGGTTGTTATGGCTCTTAGCAGATTGTCTTTACATATGAAGTTGAATTAGCTCTTAAGGAGGTAGTGTCTTCACTTCTTTAAGAATATGACTAAGGCTAAACAATACTTCTTAACCTTTGTGCATTAGGTCTCATAAGCTATTAATGCATAACCCAAGTAGCAAATGGGTATATGTTCTCCATCATCTCATTTTTGATAGAGAAGATAGGATATGGACATGTTGAAGATTATAAGGTAAATGTAAAATAGTTCCCAATATAAGGTAGGTATACTATGGATAGTTTGGACAAATATTACTTAATGTTATTTAAGGATTATTGGCATTAGTTAGTCCACTCATAATGAATTTGATTTTAAGAAAATTTTGCATGGGTTGTAGATCATTTGTATGTCTTAAGATGAACCTTAAAAAACATTGTAATCAACATTGTAATCATTTAAGTTCCTTAATATTATTGGGTTCTTTCAATTTGGTTATGGCCCTAACCTTATCAACATCAAAACATATGCCTACCTCAAATACTACAAAACCAAGCATCTTACAAGTTTTAACACTAAATACATACTTCTTATGATTAAGTCTAGGCTTTTACTTAAGACATTGTTGGAGTACTAGGTTTAGATCATGTGCATGGTCATTGGCTATCTTGGATTTTACCGCTATGTCATCAATATAATCATTAAGAGAACCTAGCATATAAGTGCTAAAAATATAGGTCATGGCTTGTTGATAGGTTGCACCCATGTTCTTTGGACTGAATGACATCATGGTATAGTAAAAGGCTCCTCAAGGGGTCATGAAGCTATTGTAGAGTTGATGTTCTAGATTAATCCTAAGATAGTTTTATCCCAAGAACCCATTCGTAAAGGATAACAATGCATGCTGAGTCATAGTATCAATAAGTTGATCAATACTAGGCAAAGAAAAATTGTCTTTAATGATTGCCTTATTAAGGTCTCAAAAATCATATGCAGAAATAAATGCTTCCATTCTTCTTTGGAACTAACACTTTTTTGGATACCTAATCAAGGTAATTAATAGCTTAAATGAAACCAACTTGGTATAGCTTCTTGGTCTCATCAGAAACTACTAGGGCCAAATCTAGTCTAACTTTACAAACTTTCTACTTGATAGGCTTGATACTAGGATCTAGTATAATGTTATGTTGCACTAAACAAGGGTCGAGTCCTGGTATATCCTCATATGAGTAAGTAAATACTTTTATGTTATCTTGAAGGACCTTGGTGATACCTTGGATCATCTAGGATTTGGATGAGAAACTTAAACTTTGCATTTTCTACTCACCCTTGTGTGTTGTGACAAGGATCTCCATAAGAGAATCTTTAGTGATGTCATCAATCTCAAGGGCAAGGGTTTTAACTATGTACTCAAGCCATTTGAGATAATTCTCTATTGAAGCTATATGGTCAAATAGGCTCTCAAGTTTGAGATCTAGATAATTGATGTCAATTGGTCATTTGACATTATCATAGGATTTGTTTAGGGTGATAGGAAAGTTAATTTATTCTCATATGTCCATGTGTTGACCTTGCATGCCAAGAAAAAATATATTAAGTGTAATTTGTGTGATAGAATCAATAAAAAATGCTAACATAGTACAAAATACTATAATAATAGAGAAAAGTAAGGTCAAGTAAGGCCAACATGGTCATAATATGATGAACATCATAACAAGGTAGATCAAGGTTGAACGAGCTAGAACAAAGGAAAAATGATGCTAAATGATGTATAGTAAGGACTAAATGAATGTAAAAACCATGCAAAATGGTTTCAAATGAGGTTAAATGAGATCCTAATAGCACTAAATGACGTTGAATGATGCTAAATGATGATAGAATGAGGCCAAATGATGTCAAAATTCATGTAAAATGATACTTAATGATGTTAAAATGTTACAAAATATTCTCAAATAATGTGAAATGATGCCAAAATGATACAACATATGGCAAATTATATCAAACGATGTAAAATAAGTTCAAACAAGGCTAAATGATACCAAGATAAGGCCAAATGATACCAGATGCTACCAAATGAAGTCAAATGATACAAAATGATGTTGAATAATGTCAAACTAAGGTCAAAAGATGTCTAATGAAATCAAATGAACTTAAAATGGTGCAAAATGATGTTAAATATTTCAAAATTATCTTAAAATGATGAAAAGATGATGAGAAATGATGAGAAAAAATGTCAAACTAGGTTGAACAAGATTAAATAATGTTGAAACAATGCAAAATAACAGCAAATGTTTTTAAATAATGTATAGGGTGGTCAACCAAAATTGAACAAGATCAAACAAGGTTGTAAATCATATTAAGTAATAATATTTATTTTTTAGGTATTTTTATGATCAAAATAGGGCAAGATCTTGTGAAAATAGGCCATAAATTGCTAAAACAAGTAGAAATTTGATGAAAATAGGTTATGAATTCTTAAAATAAGTAAAAATTTATAGAAAATAGGCTATAAACTAATAAAATAAATAAAAATATATAGAAAAAATAGAAATATTTTTTTAAAAAAATAGAAAAATCTTCCCAAAATTAAAAAAATCTTGTGAAACATAAATGTAAAATACTATATAAGTTATTTTTTCTTTTAAAAATAATTTAAAAACTATAAAACTTGTGTCATAATAAACATATTAGAAACTCTCTATCAATAGGCCTAAAAAATGCATGGGTATGCTCATTAAGGATCATGTTAGGCATTAAACTATTTTGGATAGCCATTCTAGTGCAGTACAAAATGTCTACCATCTTCACAATGATCAAGATTGGTTTCAACAGAGACATACACACAACCAAAATGTATAGCCATTAAACCTTAGAATCTTCAAAACTTAAAAAAAAATTAATGAAATGAAATTAAAATAACCTCAAGAGTAATAGCACTAGCACAAAAACAAAAAAAAATAACACATAACTAACTTCATCAATATAATTACAATAGTAATGCAAATAAAAACTAAGCCTCTACATAGCTCAATTAATGTACAAAAATTAAACGTGACATCTTAACATGCATTTGAAACAAGAAAAACTCAAACTAATATTATAATAGCTATTTGACATGAAAACAAAATATTTAAGCATTGTAAAAACTAAGTTTGACATTTTGTGAAACAGTTGATGTATAGTGTGACAAATAAGCATTTCTACAAATAGTTGATATGAACCTAAGTTTTTACAAAAACAATTAGTCAAGATTGATAGTACTAGATATTGATGAGTGGAAAATTCAAAAAGAAAAACAATAATCCAAAGGCCCAAACAATGATAAACACTAAGAATGTGGGAAGAAAGATGTAAGAAACACAAGATTTCTTGGCTCTTAGAGACCATATGTAGTCATTCTTGCATGCAAAAAAAACTTCAAAGTCTCTTATACTCTTTCAAATCAATCCAAAGATTGCAACATGCTAACAATAGGCCTGGGAAAATCCAAAATGCATAATTCAAGTCTGAGGCACCTAAACACTATCAATATTTACCATGAAAAAACCCAAAACCTTGATTCCAAGACATAAATTTGACCAACATAGGCCCCTAGGCCTGGGAAAAAATCCTAAAAGGAATTTAAAAATTATTTTTAATCCACAAATTTTACTTTATCAACCTACATACATCATAGCATTGTACATATAGGTGTAGAAAATGACCTAATTTCATGAAAATTTAGCTAGAAAACCCTAGTTTGTAGTCATTTGACTATAGAAAAAATTGGGAAAAATTTCAAAAAAAAATTGAAAAGTTATTTTCAACCACAAAGTAGTAAACATCACTAGAAAAACATATATGATCACCAACACTACATTTACAGGTACTAAGAAATCTGATGTTTGCCAAGAAAAAAACTATCCACAAAAACCTTAGTTTGTAATCAATTGATTGTAGAGAAAATTGTGAAACAAATTATAGAAAATGTTTAGAAATTCCAACATGGTTTAAAACCTTTCTACATTGCTACTCTTCTTAGAGATTCAACATGCTAACCATATGTGAACAAAATCCTAGCAATGCCACTAGTCTAGTCATAGAAAAATTTCAAATGTTGGAGGACAAGCTTGTAGCTAGAATGTTGTATACTAGAAAATGAAAAAATTCAAATATTTAGCACAAAAAATTTAAAAAATTAAATTCCACTACTAGGAAGTCTAAAAAATCTCAAAAAAAAATTCTATGGAATTAAAACTCAAAACTCTCATAACATATATGCTAGAATAAATAACAAAATTTTAGGAAAGTAGGCAGAAGTAGGACATCAATGTTCTACATGTGTTTGGAAAAAAATCCAAATCTTCACCAAAAAATGCCAAAAATCACAAATTTTATCTTCAATATAGTAAAAAAAACCTATATCTTAGATTTAATATCGTCACAATGTAAAAATATTTACTGAAATAGGCCTAGAAATGGAAAAATGTTTCCACAATTTGGGTAAGAATAATAAAAATGTATGGAAAACTAGTAAATGGTAGTCATTAATGAAGATCCTTCACTTATAGATGGATTCAAAATCCTTGATAAAATCCTAAAAGCCTCCTCTAGCTCTTTCAATCTTGGATTTTGACTTGTTGAACCATTATTTTTTACCATGGTGTTTAGATTCCAATAGTTCCACCTTTGACTACTAAGAAGAGAATCTTAAAATCTACAGGCTTGCTCTAACATGATAAGCACAAGAGGTAGAAATACCAAAACTTAGCTTAAATATTCTTTGCAAGTGATCTTATAATCCCAATTCTAGATCCCATATGCTAGGTAAGGAAAATTAAGCTCATACGTTAGGTTTATTTGCTAAAATATCCCTCTTAGCTCCTACATGCTATATATATTTTTCCACATATGTCAAGAACTATCCATCATACACTGGGAAGAGGAAATAGAGAATGAAATTAGTTCATACATTGTGATTTGATGACAATTTTGGGTTTCCTAGCTCTTCCACACTACACCTAGGAAATTAAGTATGAAATTAGCTTCCTATGTTGGGATTTGGTGTCAAAATGCCCTTCCAAGCCCCCACATGCTATGCATATTCTCCCCCCAACATCAAGAACTACCCTTCACATGTTGTGGATGGGAATAAAGAATGAAATAATCTTTACATGCTACATTTTTTAATATTTATAATTTCCTAGTCCCACACACTAACAAAGTGATTAATTTTGGTGATTTTTGGACCCCACAAAACATAAGAAAAAATATATAGAATTTCACATGTTTTCTCATAAAATGGAGAGAGAAAATAGAGATGGCAATTGAGTTCATATATTATGTTTTTGATGAATATTTTTGGTAGAAGTTAGGTCCCATAAACCATGAGCAAAAATACTTTAGGTTTCACATTCTAGGAATGGAAAATTGGCTATGAAATTAATCTCACAAGCTAAAATATCTTGTCAAATTAATATTCCTATTCCCACACATTACCCATCAAGCTCTCACACACTACCTAGTGGACCCCTCATAACCTAAAAAAAATCACAAGGGCTTTCATACACTATAGGTGAAAAATTCACTAGGAAATTATCCTCATATGTTGCATCTTGTTATGAATTTGACATCTAAGATTCTATATGCTATTAAACTAGTTAGGCAAGTTGACTAGTGGGCGCCACAATCATAGAACTAAACCACCAGGTGTCTTACATGCTCAACAAATAAAATTGGTAGTAAACTTTGCTTTTGCACATTGTCAAACCTTAAACCCTAGTTCATGTACTTCCTATTTACACCCCACACATTGATAAGAGCTTCCATGGTGCCCACACATTGAACCACTACCAACCACATGTTGAGAATTGGAATACTTAACTTTTAAATCTTATTTGACACAAAAACGTATTATATTACTCATGTGTAGCCTATTTTAATTTATTTTTAGCTAATTTGGACCACATAGTAATCCAAATAATAAATTATTATAATTTCATATTATTTTTGATCTTATTTAACCATTTTTGATGTAATTTTACCTTATTTTGACAACATTTGAACCTTATTTTACCTTGTTTTATCTTGGTTTGTCTTATTGTAACCTTATTTTGCTTTGTTTTACTTTTCTAAACCCTTTTTGCTTTATTCTACTTTATTGTTACACTATTTTGCATTATTTTGACTTTGCTTAACAAAAGTATATCATACAAATGGCTAGTTAACATGATTCTGTTAACATGCAAGATAAAACTATGAATACATGAAAATAATTTGACTTGCCTTTAAACCTAAATGGATGCAATGGTAACATTAAATGATTAAATAACCTTGAATACCTAGATCTTGAGCCTTGGAGCATATTTGACTGCATTGCCTCAATAGAGAATTCCTTTGAATGGCCTAACTACATAGTCAAAACCCTTGAGTCAAAGGCTAGACATATTATAGAGGATTTTCTAGTTGAGTTCACATCACAACCAACAATGGTAAGAAGAAAACATGAAAGCTAAATTTCTTACTTAGACCCCAATTAGCCCAAGACATCACCAATACTTCCCAAGACAATATTAAGGCCTTTGTATAGTCTTATAAAGACATTCCTAGACTTGATCCATGCTTAGTTTAACACAACAATATACTTGATCCTAGCATTAAGCTTCTTCAACAAAAGTTGTGTAAGATCATACCAAACTTGCCCATAGTAATCTGTGATGAGATTTATAAGCTTTACCAGGTAGGTTTTATCTAAACTATTGATTGTGCTAATTTGGTATCTAACATAGTGGTAGTTCCAAAGAAGAATGGGAGAATTCATATATCTATCTATTTCCAAGACCTCAATAATATAAACATTAATAATAACTTTTGTTTATCTAGTATTGATCAACTTATTGATACTACAATTGGCCATGCCTTATTATCCTTTATAG
Source organism: Gnetum montanum (assembly GCA_015680685.1). NCBI lineage: Eukaryota > Viridiplantae > Streptophyta > Gnetopsida > Gnetales > Gnetaceae > Gnetum > Gnetum montanum. Next base: position 312,219 of record MNCI01023373.1, on the reverse strand, counting down.
ATAGGTTATCATGATATAAATATGTGAGAATAAACATAGAGAATTAATCGTATACAATCTTCATGATCCACTGGGAGACCTTTTATTACATGATGATGAAATTTTGTCTTAAAAATATATGTAAGATGGACCAATGAGTCATAACCTATATTTTCAATTTCTACTTGCTAGGCTTGCTTAATGATTATGTTGATCATATAGCTGTAAAGTCCAAGATGGCTAGTGATCATGCACAAGATCTAAACCTAGCACTTTAATGTTATCTCAAGTATGAACTTTAAGTCAACCATGAGAAATATGTCTTTGTTATTAAAACTAGGAAAATACTTGGCTTTGTAGTCTCTAAGGCAAGTGTACAAGTTGATCCTAATAAGGTTAGGGTCATAGCCAATTTGTCAGCACCTAGCAACCTTAAGAAAATACATGGTTCACAAGGTTAATTATAATTTATATGTAGGTTCATCTTGAGGCTCATGGATAAGCTACAACCCATGTAGCACTTGCTCAAGAATGAAGTTCACTATGAGTGGACTGACAAATGTCACAAAGCCTTTAATAATTTCAAGAAAGAGTTAGCCTAGTTACCAACTATGTATGCATCTCAAAAAGATAAAACTATTCTACATATACCTTGTAATATCTACAACAAACATAGCCTCTTTGCTCTATCAAAAAAAAAAACATTATGGAGAAAAATTACTTATTTGTATTTGAGCCATGCATTGGTAGCTTATGAGAGTTAATGCACTAACATCAAAAATCATCATCTAGACTTTGTCTTCTCTTTGAAGAAATGGAGATAATACCTCATTAGAAGTCAGGTCAATGTCATATCCAAGGACAACATATTGAGACCCATCATGACCAAAAACTATGAGAGCAGCTAAATAGCCCATTGGAAGGGCATAATAGCCATATTCAACCTACATTATGTTTCTCAAGCTTCAATGAAAGGTTAAGCCATAGCCATACAACTCACTACTTCCCCAATAGAAGATAATGTAGTCATAGATCTTGAGTTCCTTGATGAACATTTAAACATTATTAATGAGGCACCCAAACATTTTGAGGCCATCATCCACTTTGATGAAGATTCAATTGCACATGGAGTTGCTGCTATCATCATCATAACACTTTCCTTAGATGAAATCCAATCCTTTGCCTATCATTTTGTGTTTCCTTGCACTAATGACATGGTAGAATAGAAAATATTAATTATAGCTATAAAGATTAATTATAGGTATGATGATAGCTCACAACCATGGGTTCACATGTTTGATGATAATAGGTAATTTGCAACTAGTGGTCAACCAAGTAACTGAAGTGTATACTTACAAAGCTAAACACCTACAACCTTACTATGATTAAGCCAAAACACTCTTGCTACAATTTACAAATGTTAGCATAAAACACATTTCTTGAGCCAAAAACACCTTAGCTCATGTTGTTTCCATGTTAGCCTTAAGTGTGATTTCTAATGTGTTTAACAAGCTACCTTTAATGATGGAAAATTATGGTCATCCCATCATATAGAACATTGAAATAAATTCCATAGCATACATAGATAACATTCCTTAATATGAATGGTACAATGACATCAAGTTTTACCTCTTACATTGTGAACCTATGCAAAACATGATTCCTTGTCAAAAGGATGTTTTACATAAATGATCAAAACAATGCATCATCATAGCTAACAACACATTATGTTGAAGGTCCTACAATGGTCTATTATTAGTATGCCTACGTAAGCCCATACAATCCTAGAACAAGTACAAAATGCCATATGTGAAGGATATATAAGACCTAGAGCCATGTTTGCTAAGATTAGATGCCTAGGATACTATTGAACCTATATGAAAAGCAACTTTCTATAGAAGGTAAAGAATTGTCATATATGTGGATAGTACAACAATCTTATACACATGTTGTTGATTGAGTTACGTACTACTTAGATCACACGCCCATTTGAACAATGTTAAATCAACATAACTGGACTAATAACACCTACATCCTCTATAGGACATAGCTTCATCATTACTACAAACAAGTTTTTTACAAAGTAGGTTAAAGCTATTTCTCTAAGAAAAACAACATAACAAGTCTATAAATTTATTCTAGATAACATAGTATCTCATTTTGACTTAACTCTAATCATTGTTATAGATAACAAACCATATTTTAGTAATAATAAATGTAAACCTTTTGTTAATAATTAAACATTAAGAATTATTTTTTATCATCTTATTATCCACAAGGTAATGGCCAAGCTAAAGCTAGTAATAAGGTAATTATCAATCTCCTAAAGAAAATTCTAAGTAATGGCAAACACAGATGGTATGAATAATTCATGTATGCATTTTAGGCCAATAGGATAATCTTTAGAATTCCAACCAAAGCCACACCCTATAGCCTAACTTATAGATCTAAAGTTGTTTTACCTCTTAAATGTAGGTTTCATCCTTGAGGGTAGCATTGTTTGCTACATAAATGATGAGTAGAAAAATAAGCTACATATCACTAATCTTGATTTAGTGGAAGAGAAATGAATAAAAATTCTTTCCAACATTGAATGATATTAAGAGAAGTAGAAACAAAACCAATATCATGATTTGAATAGGAGAAAAGTCAAGAAAGGAGACCTTGCTCTCAAGGCCATTCGCGAACATGCAGATAAATTCTCAACTAACTAGGAAGAATCTTTCTTTGTCACCAAAGCCTATGGATATTGAGCATTTAGATTGATGAACATGAATGAAAATGAATTGACCAATTTGGTTCATCATTCCTCTCTCAAATCTTATTATATTTAATGTTTACCTACTTTATTGTAGCCATTTCTTACCTTTGTTTCTAGTTTTGAATGAAGGATTGATGTTGAAAACTCTAGTATCCTATAACAAGAAAGCCTACATGACCTCCTATCTTTCTTACAGCTCAAAACACTGCAAGCTTTGTATGAATCTATAGCGTAAGATATAGAGATCTTATATTCTACCAATTATAACTAATGGTGGTCTATATTCTCTTATTGTCTAATGTGACCTCATGCAACCTCTTCTAATGACATGTATTCTTTGACTTATTTTCTTATACTCTTGAAGTTATTCTTGTAGGATGAACATAGGATCATTGTAAAGGTATGAATTATCACAGCAGTGAGTTACCATGTGATCTTAACATATGAGATTTGACTAGCTTATTTGACCATTCCAATAGTACTTACCTCATATCACCTCCATTACCCCTACTAAATCATAACCTGATAATCAAATTTTAGTCCTCCTCATCTTTCTAATAATGAAAATATATGTTTGACATTCATGCATCATGACCATGTAAAATCCTTGAAATGCTTTATCAAAATGTTCATTGAATCTTCAGACTCTTCATTCAATGAGAAAATGAAGCAAAAGTCAACCTTGGTAATGAAACCTAATGAAGGATTCACTTTGAAGAAAGGGGAGGAAAGAAATGACAAGAAAACCTAGAGGCCAATGTAGCCTAAAGTGAAAAAATGGCTCTCTAAAAATAAATGAGCTAAGTGGCCAAGGAAACCTATGAAAAATGGTTGGTTTCTCTAAACATCATCAAGTAACCAATAGTTCAAGCATGAATCATGAAGACCTCACCAGCACACAATGCACATGTCAGCACTATGCCAAAACCATGATTTCAAAACATTTGGAATTCTTCATTAGCTTGTTTAACCATTCTCTAATAATCAATATAGCCATTATGTCACGCCAAAGTATTATTGTTATGATGGAAAATCTCAGTCATTGGAGGAACCAAGGATTCTCACTTGTAAGTAGCCTCAACCCCAAATCCCCTAGGACCTCCATAAGAAAAATGGAATTGAAGGTTCTCTAGATAGTCTAGTNGAGGGGGGGGGGGGGGGGGGGGGGGGGGGGGGGGGGGGGTGAAAAATTAGGGTGTAAGAAAACATATAGAAATATGAAAATCTATGAAATGATGTATTGAAATATAAAAATTATATATGAAATTATACATAGTTTGAAATCATAAACTTCATTAAATGAATAAAGAATGAGTTCAAATATGTATACAATATTGCTACTCAACATGGAAGTAAAGGGGGGTTCACTTGGGTAGGGTTTAGAGCTCATTGAGGCCATGATCATCTCCATGATATAGTATCTTTGCCACTCTTGATGTTATTGAACCTCCTTTGCCTCCTACTTAGATCTGTAGCTTTGGTTGATGCTGGGAATTATTGAAATGTAAAGGATTGGACTAGCCAAAGTGCACCACGTTGGAATTTGGTAATCCTAGGAGCATATCATTGACAACCAAAGCTCATAGATCAAAAAATAGAAAGTAACAGGGAGTAATAGGTTGTAGGGGTTGCACATTGCTAGGCACCAAGGAGTTATCCACATTGGAAATAGGTGAACCTCCCTTATGCTCCTTCATGCTAGCCTTGAAGTCTCCTAGCTGGCTTAGCCTTTTGTAGGGGGTGTGTTAGTGTAGAGAAATGTATACCTCCCATGAAACCCATTAAATTAGCACTTTTGACATTTCAAAAGGCATTTTTTACTTTCCCAAGACAAAATATAGATACTAGGTAACTTTTGTCTCTTAGGGAATGAGGTTTTAGTCACTTATGAAGAATTTTGCAGCCCCAAAAGTATGAAACATGTGAGAATGCCCCTTTATGGGTTACAACCTTTAAATTTACAATAAGATATTACCTTGGATTTCATGGAATGGGATTACAAAGATTTCAACATGAAAATTTGATGTTGTTTCATTGGATGCTCCTTGTTGATGTCTAGAGGATTGACTTGATATGCATCAATAAAGAATACAAAACACGACTGCAAGTCCACCACCAATGTCTCCTCTCCATGCTTGATCCAATCATGTCGAACCATGTAAAAGAGTGCCTATGATGATGGGATTGGATTATGATGGAGGAATGGTAGTGATAGTTAGGAAGATGGTCATGGGAGCTAACAGTGCATTCTAAGTGTTGCCACCATGGCTATAGTATGGTACTAATGTATCTTGAAGTGTTGGTCACTCAACGAATGTATTTGAAACACCAACCACTTTGCACTAAGAGTTCTTTGACCATCAAGCTTCGAGGCTTCTCTAACCATTTAGCTCTTTGGCAATTTTCTTCCTCTCTTTTTGTTATGGGATTTCATTACTAGGGTTGGTTTAACATAGTTCTCCCATCAAGTGAGTTGTGTTACTCTTAATGGATTTGAGAGTTATCCCATTGAATGAGATGCATTACATTTAATAAACTTAATGGTTTTCCCACTAAATGAACTGTGTTACACTCAAGTGGACTTGAGGATGAAGCATTATAAGGATGTATCATATGGCTACAATGTATGCATAGTAAACATAGGCCAACATCGTTGCTTATGGTAGGGAAGGTTATCATTAGGCTACAAGGTTGGGCTCAAGGGGTGGTGTTAGAGGAAGAGAAATCGTACAAGTACTCTTCACATAGTAGGATATACTCATTGAATCTTGTGTATTGAGGTCATGTGATGATTTTCCACCGTAATGAGCTACACCTTCGCAATGCTCCTAGGCTTCATCTTGCAAAAATAACACCAAGAGGACAAGAAAACAAAGTAAAAAAGGCATGTTACAATGTTACAACGCATATACAGGCCACATGGAGAAAATGAAGCTACCTAGGTCATCAATGTTACCACTTTAAGGCCATGGCAAGCTGTAGTACTAGTTTTAGGCTTAGGCAGGCTACAGGGATACTAGTTTTAGGCCTAGATAGGCATGTTGCTAATTTAGGGCCTTAACAGGCCATGTCATTACTAGTTTTAGGCCTTGGCAAGACATTTTGTTACCAATTTTAGGCTTTGGTAAGCCATGTTGTTACCAATTTTAGGCCTTGGTAGGATATGTTGCTAGTTTAAGGTCTTAGTAAGCCATTATAGAGTAGGCTCACAAGTTGATGACTATCAACTACATGTAATATGAATTTAGATAGGAATGATTGACCAAATTAGCTATCTCATTTCTATACATGTCAACAATCTTGAATGCTTCATTACCATAGGCTTTGGTGACGATGAAGGGTCCTTCCCAATTATTTCAGAATATATTTGCATGCTCACAAACAACTTTGAAATCTAGGTCACGTTCCTTGATATTATGTTTGGTCAAGTCATGGTGGTGATGTTTCTTCTACCTCTATTGATATGTTCAATGTAAGCAAAGGCTTGCAAACATTGTTCCTCCATTGAGTCTAGGACCAGTAGTAGCCTAACCACATAATCTTAGTAACCATGGCTCTTGGTCCTATATGTCCTCCACAAACACCCTTGTGAACCTCTTCTAGGACTATTTTGGCTCTAATTTTACCTAAGCACCTTATTAATATACCAACATAGGATCATTGACATAATGTGGTATCACCTATAATGACATATGTCTTCAATATTTTTTGTACAATGTCATTCTGGGCAGTAGTTAGGCCTCGTGAAGACTCATCATGCATAAGGTAAAATTTTATATCATCATACTACTCCTTAGTAGGAGTAGTATGGATGATAGCTACAAATATATGCTTAGTGTTTTATGTGATGAAAACAACATAGTCCATGGTTAAGGTGGAAAACTTACTAAACACATCTAGCATCACATTGAGAGTAATGATGCAATTACATCAACTATTGCATTCTCATTGTAGGGTATGTGCTAGATATTAATGTCTATAAACTATTGTAAAAATTATTTCCTAGGTCATAATATGGTTGTAAGTGTTTGGATTTACATGCATAGACTTCCATTACTTGGTTAACTACAAGTTGAAAACCACCATTTATTGTTAAGAATCTAATTACTACATCATGAGCTACCATCATTTCCATTATCAAACCCTCATACTCTACTATGTTGTTGGTACACTAGAACTCAAAATGATAAAAAAAAAGGTTGGATTTAACTAGATGAAAATGTTATGATGGTAGAAATGCTAGCCCCATGCGTATTTGAAGATTTATCAAAGTACATGACTACCTCATAACATCAGGAACTTGGCTAATAGTATTGATATGCTCATCAAGGAACACAGGATCTATGGCTATTTGGTCATCAATAGGTAAAACTATGAGTTTTATGATTATAGCTTAACCTTTCATTGAGGAGTGAGACATGTAGTAAAAGTCAAACTCTATGGTTATGGCTTTCCATTAGGCTATGTGACTACTCTCATAGATATTGGTTGTATGGATCTAAACACATTATCATTGCAAATGACATTGACTTGGCTTCTACAGAGGTAGTATCTCCACTTCTTCAATGATAAGAGAAGTGCTAGACAATACTTATTCACTTCAGTGTATCAGGTTTCATGGGCAACTAATGAATGACTAAGATAGTATATTAGCATTTTTGCTCCATCATCTTAGTGCTGACAAAGTAGAGTGGCAATGGATGTGTTAGAGATAGCTAGCTAGATGTAAGAATTTCTACCCTCTTGTAAAGGATATATTGTTAGTAGTTGTGTATCCTCTTACTTAAGGTTTTCAAATCCCTCTTGGAATATATCCATCCACTCATAATGAACCCCTTTCTTAAGAAAATGTTGCATGGGCTGTAACTTATCTATAAGCCTGGTGATAAACTTATGAATAAATTGCAATATGACTTGTAATCCCCAAAGCTCCTTAATGTTGATGAGTGCTTCTAATCTAGATATGGCCTTAACCTTATCACGATCAACACATATTCCTACTTTGGATACTACAAAGCCAAGCATCTTGCTAGTCTTATTAGTGAAGACACATTTCTTAGGATTGAAGCTAAGATCATATTTGAAGCATCATTTAAGTACAATATCTAGCTTATTAGTATGGTTACTAGGCTTTTTTGACTTAATGGCTATGTCATTCACATAATCATTAAGCAAACCTAACATATAATCATTGAAGATATAAGTCATGACTTATTGATAGGTTGCTCTTGCATTCTTAAGTTTAAATGTCATCATTATATAGTAGAACGTTCTCCAAGGAGTCATGAAGGTCATGCTAAGTTCATGCTCTATATTAATCATAATTTGGTTGTATCTTGAGAACCCATCCATACATGATAATTAGGCATGCTCAACTATGGTATTAATAAGCTAATAAATATTAAGCAATGAGAAGTCATCCTTAATAGTTACTTTATTTAGATCTTGAAAATCAATGCAAATATAGATATTCCAGTTTTTCTTAGGGACTACCACTATGTTGGAAACCCATTTTACATAGTTGACAACCCTAATGAAACTAGCTTGGTAGAGTTTTAATATCTCATCTCAATTTTCCAAGGCTAAATTGTATCTTATCTTATGTACTTTTTGCTTAACTAGTCTAATGCTAGGGTCTAGTATGATGTTATGTTGTACTAAGTGTGGGTCTAGGCTTGGCATATCTTTGTATCACCAGGAAAAAGCCGTAATGTTGCCTTGCATGGCCTTGCTAATGTCTTAAGCCTATCAAGGTTTCAATGAGGAACTTAGTCTAAGCGTTTTCTCCTCACCACTATGTGTTGTGATAGGAAACTCAACTAGAAAGTCTTTTATTATGTCACTTGCCACTAAGTTAAGGGTTTTGACTAGGTTTTCAAGCCACTCCAAAGGTTTTTCTATTGAGGCTATGTATTCAGCAAGGCTCTCAAGCTCAAGATCTAGGTAATTAGGGTCAATATAATTTTTTACACCATCATAAGGCCCATTTAGACTCAAAGGTAGAATTATTAGCTCCTAGGTACTCATAATTTAATCTTTCATATCAACCAAAAGCATATTAAGTGGAACTTGGGTAAAAATGAATAAAAAATGCTAGAAAGCTATAAAAATCATGCAAATACATGTTATTCTAGTGCAATCTTGGTCATCCAAGGCTATAAAGTAAGTGAAAAAAGTGTAATAAGGGCCAAATAAAGGTCAAATATAGGGGAAATACAAGAAATAAGGCTACAAATGGCCAACAAGGATTATGGGTTTGTTAGTCTTGGGCCTTGATAGGCCATGATGCTCGTTTAAGGCCATAGTAGGCCATGGTCACATGGTGCTAAACAATGGTCATGGAAGGTAAAACTCTACTATTTGATACTAATCAAGGGTTACAAAAAGGAAAATAAAATAGATAAATGAAGTATAAGCCTATGTAAACTCTACAATAAGGTTATAAGGGTCAACAATGAAACATTAAGGCCAAAAACAAGTTGAACTGTCAATGAAAGCATGCTACCTATGGTCAAGCTTGGCTAATATAGGTCAAAAGAGGGTTGCATTTTACAAGTGTTAGGCCTTAGAAATCCATGGTTTAGGGCTGTAGGGCTATTAGATGGGTTTGCACATTAGTTAGGGTTATTTATACGTTATTTAGGCTTTTAAAAAAAGTGTTTTGGAGCTTCTATGTTGAGTTCATCCCCTTCCCCCTCACCCCACCTCCCCCCCTTAAGGGGGGTATGTTAGTGTGGAGGGTTTTAAAGAGTTTAGTTTTAATGAATTATTTTAATTTAGGTTATGCATGTCCATTCTTGGATTTTTTTGGAGTTGCTAGACATTACCCAAGATTAAACGTTGATAGTTTTAAGGCCATTTTATAGATTTTTCATGTTAGCCCCTTGTTTCCACATTGAGCCCCCTCCAAGTAGTATGTTAGTGTGGAGGATCCCAAGGGAATGACTTTAGATCAATTATGATCAGTATTGGACATGCATGTGCATTCTTAGGGTTATCGATATTGCTAGACACTACCCAAGATCAAAAGATAGTTTTAAGGTCATTAATTTAATTTCTATGGTTACACCATTCTTTCCACAATGAGAGCCCCCTCTAGGAGGGTATGATAGCATGGAGGATCCCAAAGGGCTAATTTTTAACAAATTTGAATTAGTTTTGGATATTCATGTGCATTCCTAGGGTTACCAAAGCTATTGGACACTACCCATGATCAAAACTTGTCAATTTCAAGTTTTGTAAACTGGTTTTAAAGGTTATAAGCTTATTTCCATGTTGAGACCCCCATCTAGGAGGTGTGTTAGTGTGTAGAGTCCTAAGGGGGTGATTTTTGACAAATTTGGATCAGTTTTGGGCATGCATGTGCATTCCCAAGTTCACCAAAGCTACTAGACACTACCGAAGATGAAAGCATGTTAGTGTTAAGGCTTGTAAATTGGTTTTAGAGGTTATCCCCTTATTTCCATGTTGAGCCCCCCCTCCATAAGGTGTGTCAGTGTGGAGAGTTCCATGGGGCTAATTTTTGATAAATTTTGGGCATGCATGTACATTCTTAGGATTGTTAGAGATGTTGGACACTATCCAAGATCAAAATTTGTTAGTTTTAAGGCTTGTAAATTGTTTTTAAATCTTGGATCTTTCTTCCATAATGAGTGCCCCTTCTAGGAGGTGTGTTAGCATGGATGATTCCAAGGGACTAAATTTTAAAAAATTTTGAACATGCATGTGCATCCCTAGGGTTACTAGAGCTGTTGGGCATCACCCAAGGTCAAAATATGTCAATTTTAAGGTCAATTTATGGATTTTCAAGGTTACATCATTATTTCTATGCTAAGACCTACCTCCAAGGGGGTGTTTTACCATGGAGAGTCATAAGAGATTGATTTTTAATGAATTTTGATCAATCTTGGACATGCATGTGCATTTCCAAGGTTGCGAGTGTTGCTAGACATCACTTAAGGTTAAATTTATCAATTTTAAGGTTATTTTATTAATTTTTAGGTTACTCCCTTGTTTCCATGCTGAGCCCCCACTCTAGGGAGGTGCATTAGCATGGAAGATCTTAAGGAGATGATTTCTGATAAATTTTAAATAATTTTAGGCATGCATGGGTATTCTTGGGGTTGTTGGACTTACTAGACATTGCCCAAGATCAAAATTTGTTAATTTGAAGGTTTTTTAATTAAATTTTGAAGTTACCCCATTATTTCCACACTAATCTCCCCCTTCCCTTAATGGAGGGTAGGCTAAGAGGTAACAACCAAGGAAGTGATAATCAAAGGAGGTTAGAGTCAAAGGGGGTTATCGGCTACTAAAGGTCATGGAGGGGTAGCAAGGCTCTTAATGCAAGAATTATGCTCACCAAAGGTTGGGGCAAAGGAGTTTTATGTTATAGCCCCTTAAACCCCCATGTTTTCTCTATACTAGATGGGCATGGAGGGCATATTCACCATTATGAGGTATGATACAAAGTTGCAAGTTGACTTGTTTAAATGTAATAGATAGGCCATTAGAGGCTATATAGAAGTATAAAGGCCAAACATGGTAACTAGGTCGTTGATTTAGGGAATTTTGTATCACTTCCCATACATATATGCTATGGTTAAGGTGATTAGCATAATTGAGTCGTCCTCGTAGTGTGAAACCACCAAATGAAAAGGTTTTGACCATTTTTAACTAGGTTTTCCAACGTTTAGAGGTGGTAAAAATGATTGGATAGGCTCTTAGTTATGTGAGCCCCTTCTACGGGTGAAATCTAGGTGTGATGTGTAGTGGAGGGAATGAATGAGGGTTACCCCCTATGTTCCATACTAAACCCATCCCCCCCCTCCATCTAGGGGTTACACCCAAGGTGACTATTTTAGAAACATTTGACCCCCTTTTAAAGCCTGGGATTGAATGGTACAAGTTGAAACTACTAAATATGGCAAGAAAGTTAGATTTTTATGGTTTTGAGAGTGGAAGGCATGCATTCACATTGAGCATGATACTCCTAATCTAGATGCATGGGGTTTAAGTCTTGGGTATGGTTCTATGTGTAAAATGGTTACAAACCCCAACATTGACATGGTTGCTAATCCAAAAAGTAGCATGTGTGAGGGTGTAGGGTGGAGCCCATGATTTTACAAATTTAAAAAATAAAAATTTAAGAAAAAAAAAGTTAGTTGATATTTCCCCCTCCCTTTTCCCCCTACTCCTAATGTGTAGGATACTTTTGCCCCCTTAGAATTTAGTGTATTTGGAGTTTCCATACACAAAATTACCAAGTAGGGGTTTGGGGTGAAAACATTGTGTTTTATGGATTTGTAATGTCAAAACTTGTGCAAAATTGTTAAAAAACATCATTCTATCAATTGAAATAGTTTATTAGAGCCTTGGCATCCATTATTTTAGTTGATCTTGTGGATTCTTAACTTTGAAGCCTCTCCTCTCCCTTTTAGTTAGCGTTGAGGCTCTACCCCCTTCAAGCATCAAGCCTACTCCCAACATTGAGCATCAACATGAAGAAAATAGCCAAACTTCATACATTAAAGCATCAAATGAGGATACCAAAAGGATTTCCACCTTTCCTAAGGTTGTTTCCATCTAAGGGACCACTTCATCAATTCCACGTTAAGCCATTCTTTGCCTTTTTCATGTTGTTCTAGCCATTTTTATGCTTTTCGTGGTAGAAACAAGCTATTTTTCTCAAATCTAGTCAAAAGGAGTTGATAAAATTGAATTCCAATGAAATCCCACATCATGTCATGCCCATTGTTATGTGGGTATAAGGTTATTTTGTTGTTTTTCCCTTGGTAAATATGATTTTCGAAATTAGGCTTGCTTTTTCAAGTGCTTTTTCTAATATTCTCATGTTGACGCCATTTTTCTTCGATCTAGGGCTAAGGATTCATTAAAATTAAATTTTAATGAAATAATGCCCCCTTTTTTGATTATTTTTGCAATGGGTTGATGTTGGTTCGACTATTTTATCTATGATATATGCCTACATAATGTCAAATTTGTATTTTTTGATGCTTTTTGGTTCAAAAAAGTAAGTTATGTTGTGTACTTTTTATTATAAAAATGGCTTACGTTTTGCAAAATTTAATGTTTTCAGTTTTATTGTTATATTTAAGATTTGAAATGCCTATGGTCTTATTTATTTTTTAGTTTTATTGGTTATGTTATGCCTATTTTGGTTTGGTTGTGTAATCAGATGTTTGTGCCATTTTTTAGATATTCATCAACATTATGGATTTTTTTCTAAAATGTAGTTGAATTTTTATTGAGTATGGATGCTTGGAGATAGATTCAAGCTTTCAAATGGTGGTGAAATCACTTTTTTTGTAGCTTGAATGAAATCAGAATGAACTTTTCTCCTAACCCTACGTCAATGGGGGTTGATGACGACAACTATGGTTTTGTTATTTTTGGTTATGTTTTGATTAAGAATGATTCCACTTTTATTTTTGAAATTTTCATGGCTAGAAAGTTCATAATGTTAAGGTTCCTCCCATGGTGGAATTACTAAAATTTGAGCTAGGATGACTATTTTATGAATTTTATGCTGAGGCTATGTTAATTGGAAGAATTTTACCCCTTTGAGGATGGATGTGGTTTTCATAGTTAGAATTGTTAACCTCCATAATTGCAGGGATTTTACATTTTATGTTATAAATCATTTTTTATATGTGTTTTTGAATAAAAAATATTTTTACTTATTCTCATTATGGCCACTTTTTTCATGTTATGATGCTTTCTTTAAATGCATGTTTTGAGCTAAGGAATAATTTTGGTTATGATGTTTTGATCATAATAGTTTTAGCTATGATATCAATTTTAGAAGAGGTTACAATAATATATTCACTTTTTTTTAAATTTCTTTAAGCAAATTTAAACCAACACCTTAGACCTTTCTATGGAAGCTAATTTTGCTCCTAAATAAGATGTGTAAAATTTGTTAAGAAACTCTAAGTGGTGAAGTGTTGTGTTAATGTTGTTGTTTTATACTTTGCCTTGTAGGATCCTACTCAAGCTAGTGCTCATTATGGTTGAGTTGGTTGGCATTCTTTACTACCTCAGTCAACCTATGAATCAAACCCCTCTCCTAACTTGGCATTAGAGAAGATGTCAGCATGGTTCCACCTAGGGACAAGGGATTTCCTTGCCTACCTTCTTTAGCATTTTAGTGTGATGATGTATTTTGCTATGAAATGTATTTTATGCTACAACTATATTGTATATTAAGTTTATGTTTATTATTTTTATTCTTTTAGTGCCATTGTTCATATGGGATCCATCACAAGACATGGAATTCAAATCCTTGCCTAAACTTTCTTCTAACACCACATATGTTCCCTTTAAGATTTATGAAACTACCACTAATCTAGTGGTTTCATGTGCTAAAGATTCATGGGAGATTCAAAGGTCTAACAAATCCCTCTAAAAGTAGGTTATGGCCTTGAAGGAGGAAATAAAATCCAAGCTAAGAGTATCCAAGATCTCAAAGAGCATAAGGATTTCATGGATGGCCAAGTGGAGAACTTAGGGGCTTTACAGTTCAAAGAGATCATGTGGGCCCACTACTGCTACACTATCCATGATAAGATTACTCTTTCCTGAGAGTTACATGAGTAATAAATGTAGATGGACTTGATCTCTCAAAAGGCATGGGATTGGAAAGATTATTGTGCTTTGGTCCTAGAGTGGGGTAAGACCAAAAGGAACCACAAGAGCAAGTATAAGGTCAATCAAGATGCCTATTTGAAATGGCTAAAGAAGGAGACAACCAAAAAAAAAAGAGAGAGATGTTTATTCAAGGCATTCAGGTTGAGAGTGTTTTCAACCTCTTTGAAAACACTTTAATAGTGGTTGAGTCTCGTACTACATAGAATACCATATCTATGGATGAGGCTACTATGGATACAATCCCACAGGAGCCACCATCATGGATAGGTGTGGATAGAAGCAACATCCTGACAAACATCAATTTGAAAAACATTAATTAGGCTAATATGATAGAAGACTAGAATTTCCAATGCTTGGAGATAGGCCTTCATCATCTTCCCCAAGAGCTAGAATCTCTAAAGGTATGATGAAATTTATGTTTTGCATTTTTTAAGCATTATTGGTCTTTAGTATTATGTATTTTATTCTACCAAGTTCATGTTAAGATTTTGGTTATTATGTTCACTACCTAGTTGTGTATTGCTATCATATACACATTTTATGTTGTTGGTGGCCCTAGTGGTGTAGGTGATGATGATGATGATGATGTGCCACCACCTCCTCCTCTAGATGCCCCTTTGGCACCATCAGATAGTTTATGTGATAGTATTTATTATTATTTTTAGTTTATGCTTAACATTGTATGACTTATGTCAGCCAACACTTGAGTTGTAGATATTTCATTATCTATGATTAATAGTTTTAACATTTATATCACATAATGTGACCATGGATATGTTATTTTAGTTTAAGATGTTTTAAATTTTAATTTTTTGATTTTGGTTTAGGTTATATCCACTATTGATTGCTTTATCATTTTAAGGTTCTAAGGTTACAAGTGTTGGAAAAATATTTATGTGAGATATTGCTACATTGGCAATAACAAGAAATGTAAGATTATGAATAGGAAAAGATTAATTGATATTATTTTTTTTTGTTAATAAAAGAATAGGCATGATAGGTTGTACATTTATCATCAGTTTAAGGCCATGATGGAATGTGATGCTAGTTTAAAGTCTTATTGGATTGCAATGTCAATTTACACTCTTAGCGGACTGTAATGCCAGTTTAAAGTCTTAGCAGACTGCGATGCCAATTTAATATATTAGGGAACTATAATGCTAGTTTAAAGGCTTAGTGGACTACAATGCCAATTTAAAATATTATTATATTGTGATGTTATTTTAAGGCCTTGTGAGGCTATAATGTTGATTTAAGGCCTTGGCAGGGCATGACACTAGGTTAAGGCCTTAATAGGTCATAATGCTAGTTTAAGACCTTAGCATGTCATGAGTTTGCATTTTTAGGTCTTGGAGGATCCATAGAGTTTTATATTATTTTGGAAAAAAAATTTCAAATTTTTATGGTTTTTAAGGATTTTTGTTTTTATCATTCATAAAAGTAATAGAAAAGAAAGGTTGTAATACATAAGTAAACTATAAATGCAGGTATAAATCTAGTATTCTTGCATGAAAAGTAAAATAAAATGCATAAACAAGCATAAAAAATTAGCAAAGAGAGGCTAAGCTACATGACTATTGACTATATGGTTGTAATGACTTGGCTATAATGACATGGTGTAGAAGTGTTAAGGAGTACTTCACTTGTGTAGACTCTTCCTAATTTTTGAAAGATTAGGGAATGAGTAAGGTCTACTCTACACAAGTTTGTATTCCCCATCACTTTTACTAATGATGTTAAATGACAGTTCATCCCATGATGCATCTTGCTACCCATCATTGTTGATATTGGTTTTCTACTCTCTCTTATGTTGTTGGATTTCATGACTAGGAGTTTCTTCTTGAAACTTCACTTCAGACCCCTACTCTATGTCCTCATTGTCAATGGATAGGGGCATTGTGTTATCACCATAAATGATGATCTCACCTTTCTCATAAGGAAGGTGAATCTCTTGGTGGATGAAAGAAGACATAGCTCATAACTGAGCTAACCAAGGTCTTTCTAGAATAAGGTTAAACCTAGGTGTCTTTTCCATCATCAAAAAATTCATATTTGTGGGGAATTGATTTCCTACTTCAATATCTAAGGAGATGGACCCCTTAATAGTAAACCTTGATTCATTGAAATATTTAAGAGTAACTATTGACATTTTTTGTATTTTCTCTATCAAGCCTAATCATTCAACTATGCCAAATTGGATGATGTTAGTAGCTTCACCATCATGTACATTACCTGATGCATCTTAAATTGCTCTACTCATATGGTTATGAACATAAGAGCCCTAGTAAATTTTATATTCTTTTAATTAACATTAATTTAACTATCATGAAACATCAAGGTTGCCGATTTTCCTTCCTTGGGTAATGGAATAATCATTACTACCTAGATGGATTTCTCATTAGTGGACCTATCCTTACTAATAGGGATGGAAGTAAGCATCTTGACTAATGCCTCACGATGTGTGTCAATAGTCATGATTAGGTCATACAAAATCAAGATAATGTTTTTTTTCTTAAGAGATTTTCTAACCTAATCTATCACAATGAGGAAGGTTTTCTTGTTGGCTCTAGGCTTGTCAACCTAGTTGTACTTCACTTTCTCCATGAGTTCCAAAATGCATAATTCAATCTTAGATTTTAATTGTTGGGGCTTCTCCTCATTCTTTTGACCATGAGATTTGGGATTATCCTATGGTTTGTTGGTTGGAGTGGGTTGAATAGAGGAGGTCCTGGATATAGCTGATATGGGAGTGGGATTTGGTGGGCTTACTTCCTTTTGTGACTTCATATACTTGTCACTCTTAATCTTGGGATTTAGATTTTGTTTCTTCTTTTTCTTGTTTGAAGGGTTTTGATTATCAGTTGTTGATTATGAGAAAGATGAAACAACATTAACCACCATAGGAGGTTATTGAATGGTTTTATTAGTTTGTGAGGCTATGAATAGTTAGGCTATAGTGGTCTAGGGTACCCTAATGATAAATGGTTCCTTGGGAGGTACTTGTTATGGAACACTTATGAGAAAAGGGGATCTTGGCCTAGTGGAAGCTAAAGAATTCCTCTCACCATAAGGGAATCCATGGTTCTCTTAAGGATTTTCAATTATTATCTACATTGAATGCTAATAGGATATATGTAGCTTTTTTAGCATTTAATGGGTCTTTATACACTTGCATCAATTGGTTTTGAGGTCTAAAAGGGTTGAATGCATCTAGAACTAGCTCTCCCCTATCTATCATCTTCTAAACGTCATCCTCCAATGTAAGGAAAAAGTCTATGTCATGATTGGTAGTTGGTGATAGTGGCAAAAGTGGTCTATCTTGAAGTATTTAGGCATTGGTTGATCATATTTCATTACTCCAGTGGGATCCTTGGATATTTTACAAAGTCTATCATGCTTCTTTTGGGAAGATTTAAACATCTATTTGTATTGGATATGCCCACTTTTCAACACTTGGTCCAAAAGCTTTAACGATTTTAATGGTAGTGAAGTGTATTTGGATCTATACTTCCTTTCAAATTTAGGACTAATCATTGTTGATGTAGTGGCCCCAGAGGCTAAAGGTTGGTTGTCATAGTTATTATTGGTGGGAATATTGGGTGGATTGTTCCTTTGCCTCTAGTTAGTGGTCTTGGTCTCTATAGTTACTATAGTCATATTGTTATATTTTCCTTTCTCCTTGTCTTTTAACATATGTTGGTTTTTGTATGCAATGTAGGTTTAGTCATGACTAGTCTCTATAGCATCTTGTATATTCTTGGCTTGGGATAATTCTTGGCTAAGTGACTATGGGTTAATATAGTAAAGTTTAGACTTGATAAAGTCATTAACCACCCTCTTAAATATAGCCAAAAAGTGAGTTTCAACTATGGACTCTCATATTTCATTCAAGAGTCCATTTCATCACTGGATGAACTTCTGTACATGCTCAATGGGTCTGTACTTGACCTTCATGAGCTAGTCAAGTGTAGTATTTGGCTTTAAGTTATGCTTTAAGTGATTAATGAACTAAGCTATCAAGTCTTCAAGGAAGGATATGGATCCTCTAGGTAATGCTAGTACCAATCAAGTGCTTTCTAGGTCAAGGACATAGGAAAAATCCTCATGATGGTATAAGGCCATGGCTACAATAGCAAGCACTTATATCTAAAGGTTATAATATGAGCATTAGGATTACCTTCTTCATTGTATCTATTAAACTAGGGGATAGGGATGCCAAAAGGAAGTGTCAAAGTTTGAACTAGAGGACTGACAAGATCATCTTGGTTGAAGTTCATGATCATTACATTTTGGGACGTAGAGGATTTGAGCCTCTTTAACTCCTCTGATAGGTCTTAGATCATCTAGAATGCTTGGTCTAGGCCCTATAGTATTTTGGTATCTGTTGTGAGGCTTGTGACATTGCCCTTGGTTGCATGATAGAAGGAATGGATTGTGTTATGGTTGTGACATGTGGGCCAAATAAAGAAAATGATGTCTGTGCTAGTACTTGAGGCAAAAATGGGATAAAGAAGGTATGTGATCCCTATGTTACTTGGGGACTCATAGTGGGATCCATATTTGTACTTAGCAAATTTTCTATAGTAAAAGCCATTCTCGATGGTTGTATATATTGATACTATGTTGTAAATGGCATCGATGTGTTAGAATTTTTTTTTTTGTGACATTTTCTATGTTTGATAAGTTGATATAATAGGTTTGGGATCCACCATAGTGGGGTAGGAAGGAGTCAAAGATGGTGGCACCATTCCCATAGAGAAAATAAAAATATTGGAGGAAGGTTCCATGACCTTGGAAGATGTTTATTGGAACAATCATCCAAGGATGTCTTTAGCCTCAAATTATACCTTGAATTCATCCTCCTCTCCATATTTTTCCTTAAATCTATGGATATTCTTATTACATAGTAATTAGTTGGGCTAGGATGCTAGCATAGATGTTAGTAAGATGAATTTGATCATACTATGAAGGAATGTACTCTTTCCCACCCCTATGTATGAGTTAAAACTCCCTCTTGGCTTTGGCTTTAATTCATGGAATTAACATGATTTCCTATATTTTAGAATAAATGAAGCTATAGTAATCTTTATTTATGGCTATGAAGTCCAGATTTTACTTTCTAAATCTCAAAGATCTTCTGCACTCCATGATGGTAGGGTCTTTGGGATCATAGACTCTTATGGCCTATTGATCTGACCTATCATCATTGTAGTTGTAAGGTAAGTTAGTTGATCACTAGAGAGACATGGTTACTTCAATAAAAATGTCTCATTATAGGCTATGAAAGAAAAAAGGAGACTTGATTCTAATAATGAAAATCAAAAGCAATCAAGGAAGAAAAATTAGTTAAAAATGGCATACTTGCTAAAAATATTAAGTAGGGGGTAAGGGGAAGTACACTCTCTTAACTAAAATGAAAAAGTGCAAAGGTGATAGTAAACCTTACTCATAATAACCTTTTAAATGTCATACTCCTTAATGCCCAACACTAGCTTCCTAGGTGTCACACCCCTAGGTGTGGCAGAGAGGGAGGAGGGGGTGAAATGGAGGGATCTCATACCTTACAAAGCTAATGTTGATAACAATGGGTGAAAGCTATTAAAGGTGTGGAGAAAAGGATGTAAATTTTGACAATTGGAATTATTATAAAGTTTAAATATGGCAGAAATAGGAAAAAATGATGAAAAAATAGAACACTTGCTATATGTAGTAAGTGGGGGGTGGGGTGTGTTTACCCTTTTACTAGAAATGGAAAGTTGAGAACATTGAGGTTAAGCTTCACCCATGTTGATATCCTAGCTATCACATCCTCAAGTGTGGTAGGGGGGGAAGAGGGGATGATATGGGAGGATATCATACATTCTAAAATCAATGTTGGTGAAAAACATATAAAGGGGAACAACCAAAATAAAAATCAACAACTTTCTGAAAATGTTTTTAGAAACTATCCAAATTCAACCACAAAGGAAGGAGAAAGTACTTTTGGTTGGTGAGGATGGCAATGTTGGTTTTGGAATGAGAATTATGATGAAGGTGGAACATTGGTGTGTTAGTGTTCAATGTTGGCTTTAATTGCTAAAATTCATAGCAGATGTTGAAAAACTCAACAACCAAGCACCTACAACTTTAACACTAGGGTTTCTATTGCAAGGAGGTGAGGACAACATTGGGTTTTAAAAATGGATTTTAAGGTCTTTGTTGTGAAAATCAGAAATTTCCAATAGGTAGGAAAAATTGGATGTGGGACCAATTAGATTTGTCCAAAGAAATCAAGCAAAGGCCCTTCTTTTATCACCGCAAAATTGTTGCAATGAAAAGTCTTGGTCATTGGAGGAACCAAGGATTCTTAGTCGTAGGAAACCTCAACCTTGAATCCCCTATGATCTCTATAAGAAAAATGGGATTTAGGATGCCCTATATAGTCTAGTAGATCACTTAGGAACTTAAGAGGATGCAAAATAGGGGTGTAACAAAAAGTATATAAATATGAAAATCTATGAAATGATGCATTGAAATATAACAATTATATATGAAATTATACATAATCTAAAATCATAAAACTCATTAAATAAACAATGAATGAGTTCCAAGATGTGTACAAAATTGGTGTTTAATAGGGGGGAAAAGGGGTGTTCTCTTTAGTAGGAGTTCAAAGCCCATTGAAGCCATGATCAAATCCATGATCTGGTATCTCTACCACTCATGATGCTATCGAACCTTCTTTACCTTCTCCTTAGATTTCTAACATTAGTTGATGCTAGGGGTTATGGAGATTTGAAGGATTGGGATCCAGTGATCCCAATAGGGGTAATGTTGACACCCAAATCTTAGAAATCCAATCATGGAAAGTAATAGGGGATAACAAGTTGCAGGGGGTCCACACCACTAGGCCATAAGGAACTACATTTTTGTCAAGGAAGCAAGAGATTTTGGATGCCAAAATGCCAAGGGTGTTGAAATGCAAAAGTAGGTATGTTTTTTATAGGGTTATGGCCATGATTTGGGCTACAAATGTTTGACATAATTGGTTGGAAATCAATTGCTAATGGCTAACATGATTGGCTACAAATTGACTGCTAATGGCTAACATGATTGGTTACAAATTGACTACTAATGGTTGACATGATTAACTGAAAATTTGTCGCCAAATTGTTGATTCATTGACTACAAATTGGCTGCTAAATTCCTAAAAATTAGCTACCATGTGTAGATGGGGGTAGGTGAGATCCACCCCCCATGCATCCTAGTTTTCTACCTCTCCCCACTATTTGACCCTCTCTCTCTTAGTTGCTAACCTACTCCCCCCACCCTTGGGGGTTTGGGAGGGGAAAGATTGTTAACACTAAGGGGAAATGGGAGGTCAATGTTGGGGATGAAGGTTAACCCCCCTAGGCTGGGTCACCCCCATTTCCACACTAGGGGTAGGTGAGTTCTACCCCCCTTGCACTTCTCCATGCTAGCCTTGAAGTATCCTAGCTAGCTTACCTACCTGTAGGGGGTGTGTCATTGTAGAGAAATGTATACCTCCCATGAAATCCATCAAATTGCCATTTTTTTCATTCTAAAGGGCCTTTGTGACTCCCCTAAGCCAAAATATAGATACTAGATGACCTTTTTCTCTTGGGTCATGAGAATTTTGTCACTTATGAAGCATTTCTCAGTGATGAGTGGCGAGGTACCCCTACACTCAACCATACAAAACAAGCGTAGCACGCGCGATCTGGTCGAACTCCGCAGACTACATGCCTAAACGTCCCATGGAATACTTGGGGTTAATCGTTCGTTGTCTTCCCAGGCTTGCTTGTATGTGTCACGGTGTATGGTTAAGCAAGTATGAGGTATATGATTTTTTTGGTATTTTATGGTTTTCTCCTATGCTAAGAGGTAAAGGGTTGAGAAACTAAAACTAACTCTAACTACAGCACTAAGTCCTAGCATCAGCATCCATTCCCACTTGTTGTACACACCCTGAACTATGCAACTGTGGCTACCAAACGCTAATCGTTACTAGGATTACCACACGTAAAGCACGTGCTCAAAGTAGTCATACTAAGGCACTTAACTAACCTAAATGTGACAAGCCTCTGATTCCTTGAATAGCCATACACATCCGTAGATGCTCGTAATCAAGTCGTACTTGTCCCACATTCTAGGAGGAAAGGGTGAGAGAAACTAATCGCGATGAGTAGCCGATTCCTTGGCTAACCATACATGTTCGTCAGCACTCGTAACCAAGTTGTACTCATGTCGCGTTACTAGGAAAGTAGTAAACAACATTAATTAAACCTATCCATGCACTGCAAGGTTTATCCACAAATCTTGTCTTTATTACCATACACAACTTGCGTTCAGGTACAAAGCTGTTCGAATAAAGAACCATTCACTTGGGGGACTCCTATTGCGGGCACATGGAAAATATTCTATCTCTGGGGTGATCAATCTACCAGAGCTTCGCTAATTTATGCCTAGGATTTGAAATGAGGGGAGTGCCACCTCTTATTTATAGATATGATGGCGGACCACGATATCGCGTACAGGATATCGTAGGGAAGGACGCGATATCGTAGGTGATGCGATATCACGGCTTGTGCAATCCATGTCTCATCATACCCCCATGACTGAATGAAAACTCGTCCTTGAGTTCCTTACAATGGTATCAGGTAGGTATGGGATTATTGAGGGGAATGGAACTAATGGAATGACATGTGAATAGTTCATTATTACAAGAATTGACAAAACTGGTGTTCGTGACAACAGGGGTGAACACCTTATTACAATGACATCAGGCCACATTTGGCAGCTGAGGGAAAAGAGGAGAGAGAGAGAAGAGAAGAAGAGAGAAGAGTCTTGCTATTGCCAATGCCTAGATTGCACCTTCCATTATCAATCTATAAGCACATTATCCATTCTACTCCTTGCATAGCTGTTTCAGTGCTGCTCCATTCCAAGTGTTTGCTCTAGATCCATTCTGTTGTTGTATGATTGCCATTTGCACACACAACACAATCATATATTAGCAAGGGTAATTGAATCATTAAGTAAATAATACCTTGCTTCGGTGTAGGTTCATTGGCTAAGTTGTGGTATGGCTAATATGGATTTGGGAAAATGTAGATGATGACTACCGAAGGTGTAGGGGTCAAGAAGAAAAATGAAAAAATTTGGGGCTTAGGAGAAAAATTGAAAAAGCAGGCATTGTACCCCCATGACTAATCGTGAACCTTTGGTAGCATTAGAATGGAGAAAGAAAAGGAGTAAGAAAGATAGGTAAAAAGGGACAACTATGGCATCGATGAAAGGGATGTCAAAATGGTAATGAACAAAATAATAATTAATTGCAAAATGTTAAGGAAAAGAAGTTAACTAATGTTCCAAATAGGAGTGTTAGTGGGTCCTCCCCAAAGCAGGATCATGCCCTTAATGCCCTGACAATCCCACATTCAAAGAGTCTGTAGGCTCTGGGAATGTCCTTTAGAAGAAGAGTTAAAGTCTTAACCACAAGAATTTACCAAAAAGAAAACAATGCATCAACCAAAATATAGAAGGATGGAGAGAAGAGGAGCGGAATGGAATCCCAAGGACAAGGTGGTGTACAGCCCCTTGTGTGTTTTATGATTAATGCAACTTGGGAAATCTCATTCCAACTCCAGCTCAAACCAACCACTTCCAATGACTTCGCATCAATGCATTCAGTTAACCATCCACATGGATAACAAGGATGCATCTTCAAAGAGCCACAACCATTTTGATGAAATAAAGGAGAGAACGGGAAGCAAGAAGGGCCTTAGTTAGAGGGAACACTTTGGTTCCATAACCAATGCTTGTAGCCCAAATTTTATTTCGTCTAAGGG